>CAKAJE020000536.1:0-17461 GCA_916610135.2 Macropis europaea | reverse complement strand
TAGCCCAATACGCTATCTGACATAGGAGCGACGTAAATTGAACAAATGTGATACAATTTCGCTGAATTCTTAAATTAACAATAATATAAAATGATCTAATGGGGTCTCTGATTGCCCTATCATAGAAGTTTAGTAGTGCATTTTACTCGCCCTTCCACGCGCTTTGAGATACCGCCTTGCCCAGTACGCTATCTGAAATAGGAGCGACGTAAGTTGAACAAATGTGATAGAATTACGCTGAATTCTTATATTAACCGTAATATTAAATGTTCTAATCGGGTCTCTGTTTGCCCTACCCTAGAAGTTTAATATTGCATTTCACTCGCCATTGCTCGCGCTTTGAGTTGCCGCTTAGCCCAATTCGCTATCTGAAATATCAGCGACGTAAATTGAACAAATGTGAGAGAATTTCGCTGAATTCTGAAATTAACCATAATATAAAATGATCTAATGGGGTCTCTGATTGCCCTACCCTAGAAGATTAATAGTGCATTTCACTCGCCATTTCATGCGCTTTGAGATTCCGCTTAGCCCAATACGCTATCTGACATAGGAGCGACGTAAATTGAACAAATGTGATAGAATTTCGCTGAATTCTTATATTAACCAAAATATAAAATGATCTAATCGGGTCTCTGATTGCCCTATCATAGAAGTTTAATAGTGCATTTTACTCGCCATTCCACGCGCTTTAAGTTGCCGCCTAGCCCAGTACGCTATCTGAAATAGGAGCTACGTAAGTTGAACAAATGTGACAGAATTACGCTGAATTCTTATATTAACCGTAATATAAAATGATCTAATCGGGTCTCTGTTTGCCCTACCCTAGAAGTTTAATAGTGCATTTTACTCGCCATTTCTTGCGCTTTGAGATGCCGCTTAGCCCAGTACGCTATCTGAAATAGGAGCGACGTAAATTGAACAAATGTAAAAGAATTTTGCTGAATTCTTAAATTAACCATAATATAAAATGATCTAATCGGGTCTCTGTTTGCCCTACCCTAGAAGTTTTCTAGTGCATTTCACTCGTCATTTCATGCGCTTTGCGATGCCGCTTAGCCCAATAAGCTATCTGGAATAGGAGCGACGCAAATTGAACAAATGTGATAGAATTTCGCTGAATTCTTATATTAACCAAAATATAAAATGATCTAATCGGGTCTCTGTATGCATTAGCATAGAAGTTTAATAGTGCATTATACTCGCCATGTCATGCGCTTTGAGATGCCGCTTAGTCCAATACGCTATCTGCAATAGGATCGACGTAAATTGTACAAATGAGATAGAATTTCGCTGAATTCTTAAATTAACCATAATATAAAGTGATCTAAACTGGTCTCTGTTTGCCCCACCCTAGAAGTTTAATAGTGCATTTTACTCGCCATATCTTGCGCTTTGAGATGCCGCTTAGCCCAATACGCTATCTGAAATAGGAGCGACGTAAATTGAACAAATGTGATAGAATTTCGCTGAATTCTTATATTAACCAAAATATAAAATGATCTAATCGGGTCTCTGATTGCCCTATCATAGAAGTTTAAGAGTGCATTTTGCTCGCCATTCCACGCGCTTTAAGATGCCGCCTAGCCCGGTACGCTATCTGAAATAGGAGCGACGTAAGTTGAACAAATGTGATAGAATAACGCTGAATTCTTATATTAACCGTAATATGAAATGGTCTAATCGGGTCTCCGTTTGCCTTATCCTAGAAGTTTAATAGTGCATTTTACTGGCCATTTCACGCGCATTGAGATGCCGCTTAGCCCAATACGCTATCTGAAATAGGAGCGATGTAAATTGAACAAATGTGAGAGAATTTCGCTGAATTCTTAAATTAACCATAATATAAAATGATCTAATGGGGTCTCTGATTGCCCTACCCTAGAAGATTAATAGTGCATTTCACTCGCCATTTCATGCGCTTTGAGATGCCGCTTAGCCCAATACGCTATCTGACATAGGAGCGACGTAAATTGAACAAATGTGATAGAATTTCGCTGAATTCTTATATTAACCAAAATATAAAATGATCTAATCGGGTCTCTGATTGCCCTATCATAGAAGTTTAATAGTGCATTTCACTCGCCATTCCACGCGCTTTACGTTGCCGCCTAGCCCAGTACGCTATCTGAAATAGGAGCTACGTAAGTTGAACAAATGTGACAGAATTACGCTGAATTCTTATATTAACCGTAATATAAAATGATCTAATCGGGTCTCTGTTTGCCCTACCCTAGAAGTTTAATAGTGCATTTTACTCGCCATTTCTTGCGCTTTGAGATGCCGCTTAGCCCAGTACGCTATCTGAAATAGGAGCGACGTAAATTGAACAAATGTGATAGAATTTTGCTGAATTCTTAAATTAACCATAATATAAAATGATCTAATCGGGTCTCTGTTTGCCCTACCCTAGAAGTTTTCTAGTGCATCTCACTCGTCATTTCATGCGCTTTGCGATGCCGCTTAGCCCAATAAGCTATCTGAAATAGGAGCGACGCAAATTGAACAAATGTGATAGAATTTCGCTGAATTCTTATATTAACCAAAATATAAAATGATCTAATCGGGTCTCTGATTGCCCTATCATAGAAGTTTAATGGTGCATTTTACTCGCCATTCCACGCGCTTTAAGATGCCGCCAAGCCCAGTACGCTATCTGAAATAGGAGCGACGTATGTTGAACAAATGTGACAGAATTACGCTGAATTCTTATATTAACCGTAATATAAAATGATCTAATCGGGTCTCTGTTTGCCTTATCCTAGAAGTTTGATAGTGCATTTCACTCGCCATTTCATGCGCTTTGAGATGCCGCATAGCACAATACGCTATCTGAAATAGGAGCGACGTAAATTGAAGAAATGTGATAGAATTTCGCTGAATTCTTATATTAACCTCAATGTAAAATGATCTAATCGGGTCTTTGTTCGCCCTACCCTAGAAGTTTAATAGTGCATTTCACTCGTCATTTCATGCGCTTTGAGATGCCGCTTAGCCCAATACGCTATCTGACATAGGAGCGACGTAAATTGAACAAATGTGATACAATTTCGCTGAATTCTTAAATTAACAATAATATAAAATGATCTAATGGGGTCTCTGATTGCCCTATCATAGAAGTTTAGTAGTGCATTTTACTCGTCCTTCCACGCGCTTTGAGATACCGCCTTGCCCAGTACGCTATCTGAAATAGGAGCGACGTAAGTTGAACAAATGTGATAGAATTTCCATGAAATCTTATATTAAACAAAATATAAAATGATCTAAACGGGACTCTGATTGCCCTATCATAGAAGTTTAGTAGTGCATTTTACTCGCCCTTCCACGCGCTTTAAGATGCCGCCTAGCCCAGTACACTATCTGAAATAGGAGCGACGTATGTTGAACAAATGTAATATAATTACGCTGAATTCTTATATTAACCGTAATATTAAATGATCTAATCGGGTCTCTGTTTGCCCTACCCTAGAAGTTTAATAGTACATTTTACTCGCCATTTCTTGCGCTTTGAGATGCCGCTTAGCCCAATACGCTATCTGAAATATCAGCCACGTAAATTGAACAAATGTGAGAGAATCTCGCTGAATTCTTATATTAACCTTAATGTAAAATGATCTAATCGGGTCTCTGTTCGCCCTACCCTTGAAGATTACTAGTGCATTTCACACGTCATTTCATGCGCTTTGAGATGCCGCTTAGCTCAATAAGCTATCTGAAATAAGAGCGACGTAAATTGGACAAATGTGATAGAATTTTTCTGAATTCTTAAATAAACCATAATATGAAATGATCTAATCGGGTCTCTGTTTGCCCTACCCTAGAAGTTTAACAGTGCATTTTACTCGCCATGTCATGCGCTTTGAGTTGCTGCTTAGCCCAATACGCTATCTGAAATAGGAGCGACGTAAATTGAACAAACGTGATAGAATTTCCCTGAATACTTATATTAACCTTAATGTAAAATGATCTAATCGGGTCTCCGTTTGCCTTATCCTAGAAGTTTAACAGTGCATTTTACTGGCCATTTCATGCGCATTGAGATGCCGCTTAGACCAATACGCTATCTGAAATAGGAGCGATGTAAATTGAACAAATGTGATAGAATTTCGCTGAATTCTAAAATTAACCATAATATAAAATGATCTAAACGGGACTCTGATTGCCCTATCATAGAAGTTTAGTAGTGCATTTTACTCGCCCTTCCACGCGCTTTGAGATACCGCCTTGCCCAGTACGCTATCTGAAATAGGAGCGACGTAAGTTGAACAAATGTGATAGAATTACGCTGAATTCTTATATTAACCGTAATATAAAATGATCTAATCGGGTCTCTGTTTGCCCTACCCTAGAAGTTTAACAGTGCATTTTACTCGCCATTTCATGCGCTTTGAGATGCCTCTTAGCCAAATACGCTATCTGCAATAGGAGCGACGTAAATTGAACAAATGTGATAGAATTTCGCTGAATTCTTAAATTAACCATAATATAAAATGATCTAATCGGGTCTCTGTTTGCCCTACCCTAGAAGTTTAATAGTTCATTTTACTTGCCATTTCTTGCGCTTTGAGATGCCGCTTAGCCCAATACGCTATCCGAAATAGGAGCCACGTAAATTGAACGAATGTGATAGAATTTTTCTGAATTCTTAAATAAACCATAATATGAAATGATCTAATCGGGTCTCTGTTTGCCTTACCCTAGAAGTTTAACAGTGCATTTTACTCGCTATTTCATGCGCTTTGAGATGCCGCTTAGCCCAATACGCTATCTGAAATAGGAGCGACGTAAATTGAACAAATGTGATAGAATTTCCCTGAATACTTATATTAACCTTAATGTAAAATGATCTAATCGGGTCTCTGTTCGCCCTGCCCTAGAAGTTTAATAGTGCATTTCACTCGTCATTTCGTGCGCTTTGAGATGCCGCTTAGCCCAATATGCCATCTGAAATAGGAGCGGCGTAAATTGAACAAATGTGATAGAATTTTGCCGAATTCTTAAATTAACCATAATATAAAATGATGTAATCGGCTCTCTGTTAATCCTACCCAAGAAGTTTAATAGTGCATTTCACTCGTCATTTCATGCGCTTTGCGATGCCGCGTAGCCCAATATGCTATCTGAAATAGGAGCGACGTAAATTGAACAAATGTGATAGAATTTCGCTGAATTCTTATATTAACCAAAATATAAAATGATCTAATCGGGTCTCTGATTGCCCTATCATAGAAGTTTAATAGTGCATTTCACTCGCCATTCCACGCGCTTTAAGATGCCGCCTAGCCCAGTACGCTATCTGAAATAGGAGCGACGTATGTTGAACAAATGTGATAGAATTTCGCTGAATTCTTATATTAACCAAAATATAAAATGATCTAATCGGGTCTCTGATTGCCCTATCATAGAAGTTTAATAGTGCATTTTACTCGACATTTCTTGCGCTTTGAGATGCCGCTTAGTCCAATACGCTATCTGAAATATCAGCCACGTAAATTGAACAAATGTGATACAATTTCGCTGAATTCTTAAATTAACCATAATATAAAATGATCTTATCGGGTCCCTGTTTGCCCTACCCTAGAAGTTTAATAGTGCATTTTACTCGACATTTCTTGCGCTTTGAGATGCCGCTTAGTCCAATACGCTATCTGAAATATCAGCGACGTAAATTGAACAAATGTGAGAGAATTTCGCTGAATTCTTATATTAACCAAAATATAAAATGATCTAGTCGGGTCTCTGATTACCCTATCATAGAAGTTTACTAGAGCATTTTACTCGCCCTTCCACGCGCTTTGAGATACCGCCTTGCCCAGTACGCTATCTGAAATAGGAGCGACGTAAGTTGAACAAATGTGATAGAATTACGCTGAATTCTTATATTAACCGTAATATAAAATGATCTAATCGGGTCTCTGTTTGCCCTACCCTAGAAGTTTAACAGTGCATTTTACTCGTCATTGCATGCGCTTCGAGATGCCGCATAGCCCAATACGTTATCTGACATAGGAGCGACGTAAATTGAACAAATGTGATAGAATTTCGCTGAATTCTTAAATTAACCATAATATAAAATGATCTAATGGGGTCTCTGATTGCCCTACCCTAGAAGATTAATAGTGCATTTCACTCGCCATTTCATGCGCTTTGAGAAGCCGCTTAGCCCAATACGCTATCTGACATAGGAGCGACGTAAATTGAACAAATGTGATAGAACTTCGCTGAATTCTTATATTAACCAAAATATAAAATGATCTAATCGGGTCTCTGATTGCCCTATCATAGAAGTTTAGTATAGCATTTTACTCGCCCTTCCACGCGCTTTGAGATACCGCCTTGCCCAGTACGCTATCTGAAATTGGAGCGACGTAAGTTGAACAAATGTGATAGAATTACGCTGAATTCTTATATTAACCATAATATGAAATGATCTAATCGGGTCTCTGTTTGCCCTACCCTAGAAGTTTAACAGTGCATTTTACTCGCCATGTCATGCGCTTTGAGATGCTGCTTAGCCCAATACGCTATCTGAAATAGGAGCGACGTAAATTGAACAAACGTGATAGAATTTCCCTGAATACTTATATTAACCTTAATGTAAAATGATCTAATCGGGTCTCCGTTTGCCTTATCCTAGAAGTTTAACAGTGCATTTTACTGGCCATTTCATGCGCATTGAGATGCCGCTTAGACCAATACGCTATCTGAAATAGGAGCGATGTAAATTGAACAAATGTGATAGAATTTCGCTGAATTCTAAAATTAACCATAATATAAAATGATCTAAACGGGACTCTGATTGCCCTATCATAGAAGTTTAGTAGTGCATTTTACTCGCCCTTCCACGCGCTTTGAGATACCGCCTTGCCCAGTACGCTATCTGAAATAGGAGCGACGTAAGTTGAACAAATGTGATAGAATTACGCTGCATTCTTATATTAACCGTATTATAAAATGATCTAATCGGGTCTCTGTTTGCCCTACCCTAGAAGTTTAACAGTGCATTTTACTCGTCATTTCATGCGCTTTGAGATGCCGCATAGCCCAATACGCTATCTGACATAGGAGCGACGTAAATTGAACAAATGTGATAGAATTGGGCTGAATTCTTAAATTAACAACAATATAAAATGATCTAATGGGGTCTCTGATTGCCCTACCCTAGAAGATTAATAGTGCATTTCACTCGCCATTTCATGCGCTTTGAGATGCCGCTTAGCCCAATACGCTATCTGAAATAGGAGCGACGTAAATTGAACGAATGTGATAGAATTTTGCCGAATTCTTAAATTAACCATAATATAAAATGATGTAATCGGCTCTCTGTTCGCCCTACCCAAGAAGTTTAATAGTGCATTTCACTCGTCATTTCATGCGCTTTGCGATGCCGCTTAGCCCAATATGCTATCTGAAATAGGAGCGACGTAAATTGAACAAATGTGATAGAATTTCCATGAAATCTTATATTAAACAAAATATAAAATGATCTAAACGGGACTCTGATTGCCCTATCATAGAAGTTTAGTAGTGCATTTTACTCGCCCTTCCACGCGCCTTAAGATGCCGCCTAGCCCAGTACACTATCTGAAATAGGAGCGACGTATGTTGAACAAATGTGATATAATTACGCTGAATTCTTATATTAACCGTAATATTAAATGATCTAATCGGGTCTCTGTTTGCCATACCCTAGAAGTTTAATAGTACATTTTACTCGCCATTTCTTGCGCTTTGAGATGCCGCTTAGCCCAATACGCTATCTGAAATATCAGCGACGTAAATTGAACAAATGTGAGAGAATGTCGCTGAATTCTTATATTAACCTTAATGTAAAATGATCTAATCGGGTCTCTGTTCGCCCTACCCTAGAAGATTACTAGTGCATTTCACACGTCATTTCATGCGCTTTGAGATGCCGCTTAGGTCAATAAGCTATCTGAAATAGGAGCGACGTAAATTGGACAAATGTGATAGAATTTTTCTGAGTTCTTAAATAAACCATAATATGAAATGATCTAATCGGGTCTCTGTTTGCCCTACCCTAGAAGTTTAACAGTCCATTTTACTCGCCATGTCATGCGCTTTGAGATGCCGCTTAGCCCAATACGCTATCTGCAATAGGAGCGACGTAAATTGAACAAACGTGATAGAATTTCCCTGGATACTTATATTAACCTTAATGTAAAATGATCTAATCGGGTCTCCGTTTGCCTTATCCTAGAAGTTTAACAGTGCATTTTACTGGCCATTTCATGCGCATTGAGATGCCGCTTAGCCCAATACGCTATCTGAAATAGGAGCGATGTAAATTGAACAAATGTGATAGAATTTCGCTGAATTCTTAAATTAACCATAATATAAAATGATCTAAACGGGACTCTGATTGCCCTATCATAGAAGTTTAGTAGTGCATTTTACTCGCCCTTCCACGCGCTTTAAGATGCCGCCTGTCCCAGTACACTAACTGAAATAGGAGCGACGTATGTTGAACAAATGTGATAGATTTACGCTGAATTCTTATATTAACCGTAATATAAAATGATCTAATCGGGTCTCTGTTTGCCTTACCCTAGAAGTTTAATAGTGCATTTTACTCGCCATTTCATGCGCTTTGAGATGCCGCTTAGCCAAATACGCTATCTGAAATAGGAGCGACGTAAATTGAACAAATGTGATAGAATTTCGCTGAATTCTTAAATTAACCATAATATAAAATGATCTAATCGGGTCTCTGTTTGCCCTACCCTAGAAGTTTAATAGTTCATTTTACTTGCCATTTCTTGCGCTTTGAGATGCCGCTTAGCCCAATACGCTATCTGAAATAGGAGCCACGTAAATTGAACGAATGTGATAGAATTTTTCTGAATTCTTAAATAAACCATAATATGAAATGATCTAATCGGGTCTCTGTTTGCCTTACCCTAGAAGTTTAACAGTGCATTTTACTCGCTATTTCATGCGCTTTGAGATGCCGCTTAGCCCAATACGCTATCTGAAATAGGAGCGACGTAAATTGAACAAATGTGATAGAATTTCCCTGAATACTTATATTAACCTTAATGTAAAATGATCTAATCGGGTCTCTGTTCGCCCTGCCCTAGAAGTTTAATAGTGCATTTCACTCGTCATTTCGTGCGCTTTGAGATGCCGCTTAGCCCAATATGCCATCTGAAATAGGAGCGACGTAAATTGAACAAATGTGATAGAATTTTGCCGAATTCTTAAATTAACCATAATATAAAATGATGTAATCGGCTCTCTGTTAATCCTACCCAAGAAGTTTAATAGTGCATTTCACTCGTCATTTCATGCGCTTTGCGATGCCGCGTAGCCCAATATGCTATCTGAAATAGGAGCGACGTAAATTGAACAAATGTGATAGAATTTCGCTGAATTCTTATATTAACCAAAATATAAAATGATCTAATCGGGTCTCTGATTGCCCTATCATAGAAGTTTAATAGTGCATTTCACTCGCCATTCCACGCGCTTTAAGATGCCGCCTAGCCCAGTACGCTATCTGAAATAGGAGCGACGTATGTTGAACAAATGTGATAGAATTTCGCTGAATTCTTATATTAACCAAAATATAAAATGATCTAATCGGGTCTCTGATTGCCCTATCATAGAAGTTTAATAGTGCATTTTACTCGACATTTCTTGCGCTTTGAGATGCCGCTTAGTCCAATACGCTATCTGAAATATCAGCCACGTAAATTGAACAAATGTGAGACAATTTCGCTGAATTCTTAAATTAACCATAATATAAAATGATCTTATCGGGTCCCTGTTTGCCCTACCCTAGAAGTTTAATAGTGCATTTTACTCGACATTTCTTGCGCTTTGAGATGCCGCTTAGTCCAATACGCTATCTGAAATATCAGCGACGTAAATTGAACAAATGTGAGAGAATTTCGCTGAATTCTTATATTAACCAAAATATAAAATGATCTAGTCGGGTCTCTGATTACCCTATCATAGAAGTTTACTAGAGCATTTTACTCGCCCTTCCACGCGCTTTGAGATACCGCCTTGCCCAGTACGCTATCTGAAATAGGAGCGACGTAAGTTGAACAAATGTGATAGAATTACGCTGAATTCTTATATTAACCGTAATATAAAATGATCTAATCGGGTCTCTGTTTGCCCTACCCTAGAAGTTTAACAGTGCATTTTACTCGTCATTGCATGCGCTTCGAGATGCCGCATAGCCCAATACGCTATCTGACATAGGAGCGACGTAAATTGAACAAATGTGATAGAATTTCGCTGAATTCTTAAATTAACCATAATATAAAATGATCTAATGGGGTCTCTGATTGCCCTACCCTAGAAGATTAATAGTGCATTTCACTCGCCATTTCATGCGCTTTGAGAAGCCGCTTAGCCCAATACGCTATCTGACATAGGAGCGACGTAAATTGAACAAATGTGATAGAACTTCGCTGAATTCTTATATTAACCAAAATATAAAATGATCTAATCGGGTCTCTGATTGCCCTATCATAGAAGTTTAATAGTGAATTTTACTCGCCATTCCACGCGCTTTAAGATGCCGCTTAGCCCAATACGCTATCAGCAATAGGAGTGACGTAAATTGAACAAATGTGATAGAATTTCGCTGAATTCTTAAATTAACCATAATATAAAATGATCTAATCGGGTCTCTGTTTGCCCTACCCTAGAAGTTTAACAGTGCATTTTACTCGCCATTTCATGCGCTTTGAGATGCCGCTTAGCCCAATACGCTATCTGAAATAGGAGCGACGTAAATTGAACAAATGTGATAGAATTTCGCAGAATTCTTAAATTAACCATAATATAAAATGATCTAATGGGGTCTCTGTTTGCCCTACCCTAGAAGTTTAATAGTGCATTTGACTCGTCATTTCATGCGCTTTGAGATGCCGCTTAGCCCAATACGCTATCTGAAATAGGAGCGATGTAAATTGATCAAATGTGATAGAATTTCGCTGAATTCTTTTATTAACCATAACGTAAAATGATCTAATCGGGTCTCTGTTCGCCCTAGCGTAGAAGCTTAATTGTGCATTTCATTCGTCATTTCATGCGCTTTGAGATGCTGCTTAGCCCAATACGCTACCTGAAATAGGAGCGACGTAAATTGAACAAATGTGATAGAATTTCGCTGAATTCTTATATTAACCAAAATATAAAATGATCTAATCGGGTCTCTGTTTGCCCTACCCTAGAAGTTTAACAGTGCATTTTACTCGCCATTTCATCCGCTTTGAGATGCCGCTTAGCCCAATACGCTATCTGAAATATCAGCCACGTAAATTGAACAAATGTGAGACAATTTCGCTGAATTCTTAAATTAACCATAATATAAAATGATCTTATCGGGTCCCTGTTTGCCCTACCCTAGAAGTTTAATAGTGCATTTTACTCGACATTTCTTGCGCTTTGAGATGCCGCTTAGTCCAATACGCTATCTGAAATATCAGCGACGTAAATTGAACAAATGTGATAGAATTTCGCTGAATTCTTAAATTAACCATAATATAAAATGATCTAATCGGGTCTCTGTTTGCCCTACCCTAGAAGTTTAACAGTGCATTTTACTCGCCATTTCATGCGCTTTGAGATGCCGCTTAGCCCAATACGCTATCT
Organism: Macropis europaea; assembly: GCA_916610135.2. Classification (NCBI taxonomy): domain Eukaryota; kingdom Metazoa; phylum Arthropoda; class Insecta; order Hymenoptera; family Melittidae; genus Macropis; species Macropis europaea. The sequence continues at coordinate 5,827 of CAKAJE020000536.1, read as the reverse complement.
GAAATAGGAGCGACGTAAATTGAACAAATGTGATAGAATTTCGCAGAATTCTTAAATTAACCATAATATAAAATGATCTAATGGGGTCTCTGTTTGCCCTACCCTAGAAGTTTAATAGTGCATTTGACTCGTCATTTCATGCGCTTTGAGATGCCGCTTAGCCCAATACGCTATCTGAAATAGGAGCGATGTAAATTGATCAAATGTGATAGAATTTCGCTGAATTCTTTTATTAACCATAACGTAAAATGATCTAATCGGGTCTCTGTTCGCCCTAGCGTAGAAGCTTAATTGTGCATTTTATTCGTCATTTCATGCGCTTTGAGATGCCGCTTAGCCCAATACGCTATCTGAAATAGGAGCGACGTAAATTGAACAAATGTGATAGAATTTCGCTGAATTCTTATACTAACCAAAATTTAAAATCATCTAATCGGGTCTCTGTTTGCCCTACCCTAGAAGTTTAATAGTGCATTTTACTCGCCATTTCTCGCGCTTCGAGTTGCCGCTTAGCCCAATACGCTATCTGAAATATCAGCCACGTAAATTGAACAAATGTGAGACAATTTCGCTGAATTCTTAAATTAACCATAATATAAAATGATCTTATCGGGTCCCTGTTTGCCCTACCCTAGAAGTTTAATAGTGCATTTTACTCGACATTTCTTGCGCTTTGAGATGCCGCTTAGACCAATACGCTATCTGAAATATCAGCGACGTAAATTGAACAAATGTGAGAGAATTTCGCTGAATTCTTATATTAACCAAAATATAAAATGATCTAGTCGGGTCTCTGATTACCCTATCATAGAAGTTTAGTAGAGCATTTTACTCGCCCTTCCACGCGCTTTGAGATACCGCCTTGCCCAGTACGCTATCTGAAATAGGAGCGACGTAAGTTGAACAAATGTGATAGAATTACGCTGAATTCTTATATTAACCGTAATATAAAATGATCTAATCGGGTCTCCGTTTGCCCTACCCTAGAAGTTTAACAGTGCATTTTACTCGTCATTTCATGCGCTTCGAGATGCCGCATAGCCCAATACGCTATCTGACATAGGAGCGACGTAAATTGAACAAATGTGATAGAATTTCGCTGAATTCTTAAATTAACCATAATATAAAATGATCTAATCGGGTCTCTGTTTGCCCTACCCTAGAAGTTTAACAGTGCATTTTACTCGCCATTTCATGCGCTTTGAGACGCCGCTTAGCCCAATACGCTATCTGAAACAGGAGCGATGTAAATTGATCAAATGTGATAGAATTTCGCTGAATTCTTTTATTAACCATAACGTAAAATGATCTAATCGGGTCTCTGTTCGCCCTAGCGTAGAAGCTTAATTGTGCATTTTATTCGTCATTTCATGCGCTTTGAGATGCCGCTTAGCCCAATACGCTATCTGAAATAGGAGCGACGTAAATTGAACAAATGTGATAGAATTTCGCTGAATTCTTATATTAACCAAAATTTAAAATCATCTAATCGGGTCTCTGTTTGCCCTACCCTAGAAGTTTAATAGTGCATTTTACTCGCCATTTCTCGCGCTTTGAGATGCCGCTTAGTCCAATACGCTATCTGAAATATCAGCGACGTAAATTGAACAAATGTGAGAGAATTTCGCTGAATTCTTATATTAACCAAAATATAAAATGATCTAGTCGGGTCTCTGATTACCCTATCATAGAAGTTTAGTAGAGCATTTTACTCGCCCTTCCACGCGCTTTGAGATACCGCCTTGCCCAGTACGCTATCTGAAATAGGAGCGACGTAAGTTGAACAAATGTGATAGAATTACGCTGAATTCTTATATTAACCGTAATATAAAATGATCTAATCGGGTCTCCGTTTGCCCTACCCTAGAAGTTTAACAGTGCATTTTACTCGTCATTTCATGCGCTTCGAGATGCCGCATAGCCCAATACGCTATCTGACATAGGAGCGACGTAAATTGAACAAATGTGAGAGAATTTCGCTGAATTCTTATATTAACCGTAATATAAAATGATCTAATCGGGTCTCTGTTTGCCCTACCCTAGAAGTTTAATAGTGCATTTTACTCGCCATTTCTTGCGCGTTGAGATGCCGCTTAGCCCAATACGCTATCTGAAATAGGAGCGACGTAAATTGAACAAATGTGATAGAATTTTGCTGAATTCTTAAATTAACCATAATATAAAATGATCTAATCGGGTCTCTGTTTGCCCTACCCTAGAAGTTTAATAGTGCATTTCACTCGTCATTTCATGCGCTTTGCGATGCCGCTTAGCCCAATAAGCTATCTGAAATAGGAGCGACGCAAATTGAACAAATGTGATAGAATTTCGCTGAATTCTTATATTAACCAAAATATAAAATTATCTAATCGGGTCTCTGGTTGCCCTATCATAGAAGTTTAATAGTGCATTTTACTCGCCATTCCACGCGCTTTAAGATGCCGCCTAGCCCAGTACGCTATCTGAAATAGGAGCGACGTATGTTGAACAAATGTGATAGAATTCCGCTGAATTCTTATATTAACCAAAATATAAAATGATCTAATGGGGTCTCTGTTTGCCCTACCCTAGAAGTTTAATAGTGCATTTTACTCGCCATTTCCTGCGCTTTGAGATGCCGCTTAGTCCAATACGCTATCTGAAATATCAGCGACGTAAATTGAACAAATGTGAGAGAATTTCGCTGAATTATTATATTAACCAAAATATAAAATAATCTAATCGGGTCTCTGATTTCCCTATCATAGAAGTTTAACAGTGCATTTGACTCGCCACTTCATGCGCTTTGAGATGCCGCTTAGCCCAATACGCTATCTGAAATAGGGGCGACGCAAATTGAACAAATGTGATAGAATTACTCTGAATTCTTATATTAACCGTAATATAAAATGATCTATACGGGTCTCTGTTTGCCTTACCCTAGAAGTTTAATAGTGCATTTTACTCGCCATTTCATGCGCTTTGAGATGCCGCTTAGACCAATACGCTATCTGACATGGGAGCGACGTAAATTGAACAAATGTGATAGAATTTCGCTGAATTCTTATATTAACCAAAATATAAAATGATCTAATCGGGTCTCTGATTGCCCTATCATAGAAGTTTAATAGTGCATTTTACTCGCTATTCCACGCGCTTTAAGTTGCCGCTTAGTCCAATACGCTATCTGAAATATCAGCGACGTAAATTGAACAAATGTGAGAGAATTTCGCTGAATTATTATATTAACCAAAATATAAAATAATCTAATCGGGTCTCTGATTTCCCTATCATAGTAGTTTAACAGTGCATTTGACTCGCCATTTCATGCGCTTTGAGATGCCGCTTAGCCCAATACGCTATCTGAAATAGGGGCGACGCAAATTGAACAAATGTGATAGAATTACTCTGAATTCTTATATTAACCGTAATATAAAATGATCTATACGGGTCTCTGTTTGCCTTACCCTAGAAGCTTAATAGTGCATTTTACTCGCCATTCCACGCGCTTTAAGTTGCCGCCTAGCCCAGTACGCTATCTGAAATAGGAGCTACGTAAGTTGAACAAATGTGACAGAATTACGCTGAATTCTTATATTAACCGTAATATAAAATGATCTAATCGGGTCTCTGTTTGCCCTACCCTAGAAGTTTAATAGTGCATTTTACTCGCCATTTCTTGCGCGTTGAGATGCCGCTTAGCCCAGTACGCTATCTGAAATAGGAGCGACGTAAATTGAACAAATGTGATAGAATTTTGCTGAATTCTTAAATTAACCATAATATAAAATGATCTAATCGGGTCTCTGTTTGCCCTACCCTAGAAGTTTAATAGTGCATTTCACTCGTCATTTCATGCGCTTTGCGATGCCGCTTAGCCCAATAAGCTATCTGAAATAGGAGCGACGCAAATTGAACAAATGTGATAGAATTTCGCTGAATTCTTATATTAACCAAAATATAAAATGATCTAATCGGGTCTCTGATTGCCCTATTATAGAAGTTTAATAGTGCATTTTACTCGCCATTCCACGCGCTTTAAGATGCCGCCTAGCCCAGTACGCTATCTGAAATAGGAGCGACGTATGTTGAACAAATGTGATAGAATTCCGCTGAATTCTTATATTAACCAAAATATAAAATGATCTAATCGGGTCTCTGATTGCCCTATCATAGAAGTTTAATAGTGCATTTTATTCGACATTTCTTGCGCTTTGAGATGCCGCTTAGACCAATACGCTATCTGAAATATCAGCGACGTAAATTGAACAAATGTGAGAGAATTTCGCTGAATTATTATATTAACCAAAATATAAAATAATCCAATCGGGTCTCTGATTTCCCTATCATAGAAGTTTAGTAGTGCATTTGACTCGCCATTTCATGCGCTTTGAGATGCCCCTTAACCCAATACGCTATCTGAAATAGGAGCGATGTAAATTGAACAAATGTGAGAGAATTTCGCTGAATTCTTAAATTAACCATAATATAAAATGATCTAATGGGGTCTCTGTTTGCCCTAACCTAGAAGTTTAATAGTGCATTTTACTCGCCATTTCCTGCGCTTTGAGATGCCGCTTAGCACAAGTCGCTATCTGAAATAGGAGCGATGTAAATTGAACAAATGTGATAGAATGTCGCTGAATTCTTAAATTAACCATAATATAAAATGATCTAATCGGGTCTCTGTTTGCCCTACCCTAGAAGTTTAATAGTACATTTTACTCGCCATTTCTTGCGCTTTGAGATGCCGCTTAGCCCAATACGCTATCTGAAATATCAGCGACGTAAATTGAACAAATGTGAGAGAATTTCGCTGAATTCTTATATTAACCAAAATATAAAATGATCTAGTCGGGTCTCTGATTACCCTATCATAGAAGTTTAGTAGAGCATTTTACTCGCCCTTCCACGCGCTTTGAGATACCGCCTTGCCCAGTACGCTATCTGAAATAGGAGCGACGTAAGTTGAACAAATGTGATAGAATTACGCTGAATTCTTATATTAACCGTAATATAAAATGATCTAATCGGGTCTCCGTTTGCCCTACCCTAGAAGTTTAACAGTGCATTTTACTCGTCATTTCATGCGCTTCGAGATGCCGCATAGCCCAATACGCTATCTGACATAGGAGCGACGTAAATTGAACAAATGTGAGAGAATTTCGCTGAATTCTTATATTAACCGTAATATAAAATGATCTAATCGGGTCTCTGTTTGCCCTACCCTAGAAGTTTAATAGTGCATTTTACTCGCCATTTCTTGCGCGTTGAGATGCCGCTTAGCCCAATACGCTATCTGAAATAGGAGCGACGTAAATTGAACAAATGTGATAGAATTTTGCTGAATTCTTAAATTAACCATAATATAAAATGATCTAATCGGGTCTCTGTTTGCCCTACCCTAGAAGTTTAATAGTGCATTTCACTCGTCATTTCATGCGCTTTGCGATGCCGCTTAGCCCAATAAGCTATCTGAAATAGGAGCGACGCAAATTGAACAAATGTGATAGAATTTCGCTGAATTCTTATATTAACCAAAATATAAAATTATCTAATCGGGTCTCTGGTTGCCCTATCATAGAAGTTTAATAGTGCATTTTACTCGCCATTCCACGCGCTTTAAGATGCCGCCTAGCCCAGTACGCTATCTGAAATAGGAGCGACGTATGTTGAACAAATGTGATAGAATTCCGCTGAATTCTTATATTAACCAAAATATAAAATGATCTAATGGGGTCTCTGTTTGCCCTACCCTAGAAGTTTAATAGTGCATTTTACTCGCCATTTCCTGCGCTTTGAGATGCCGCTTAGTCCAATACGCTATCTGAAATATCAGCGACGTAAA
>CAKAJE020000535.1:0-68995 GCA_916610135.2 Macropis europaea | reverse complement strand
TTAATAAAAGAATTCAGCGAAATTCTATCACATTTGTTCAATTTACGGCGCTCCTATTTCAGATAGCGTATTGGGCTAAGCGGCATCTCAAAGCGCAAGAAATGGCGAGCAAAATGCACTATTAAACTTCTAGGGTACGGCAAGCAGACACCTGATTAGATCATTTTATATTATAGTTAATTTAAGATGTCAGCAAAATTCTATCACATTTGTTCAATTTCCGTCGTTCCAATTTCAGATAGCGTACTGGGCTAGGCGGCATTTTATAGCGCGTGGAAAGGCGAGCAAAATGCACTATTAAACTTCTATGATAGGTCAATCAGAGACCCGACTAGATCATTTTATATTTTGATTAATATAAGAATTCAGCGAAATTCTATCACATTTGTTCAATTTACGTCGCTCCTATTCCAGATAGCGTATTGGGCTAAGTGGCATCTCAAAGCGCATGAAATGGCGAGGTAAATGCACTATTAAACTTCTAGGGTAGGGCAAACTGGGACCCGATTAGATCATTTTACATTATGGTTAATAAAAGAATTCAGCGAAATTCTATCACATTTGTTCAATTTACATCGCTCCTATTTCAGATAGCGTAATGGGCTAGGCGGCATCTTAAAACGCGAGGAATGGCGAGTAAAATGCACTATTAATCTTCTAAGGTAGGGCAAACAGAGACCCGATTAGATAATTTTATATTATAGTTAATTTAAGAATTCAGCGAAATTCTATCACATTTGTTCAATTTACGTCGCTCCTATTTCAGATAGCGTATTGGGCTAAGCGGCATCTCAAAGCGCATGGAATGGCGAGTACAATGCACTATTAAACTTCTAGGGTAAGGCAAACAGAGACCCGATTAGATCATTCTATATTACGGTTAATATAAGAATTCAGCGTAATTCTATCACATTTGTTCAATTTACGTCGCTCCTATTTCAGATAGCGTATTGGGCTAAGAGGCATCTCAAAGCGCATGAAATGGCGAGTTAAATGCACTATTAAACTTCTAGGGTAGGGCAAACAGGGACCCGATTAGATCATTTTATATTACGGTTAATATAAGAATTCAGCGAAATTCTATCATATTTGTTCAATTTACGTCGCTCCTATTTCAGATAGCGTATTGGGCTAAGCGGCATCTGAAAGCGCATGAAATGACGAGTGAACTGCACTATTAAACTTCTAGGGTAGGGCGAACAGAGACCCGATTAGATCATTTTACATTAAGGTTAATATAAGAATTCAGGGAAATTCTATCACAATTGTTCAATTTACGTTGTTCCTATTTCAGATAGCGTACTGGGCTAGGCGGCATCTTAAAGCGCGTGGAATGGCGAGTAAAATGCACTATATAAACTTCTATGATAGGGCAATCAGAGACCCGATTAGATCATTTTATATTTTGGTTAATATAAGAATTCAGCGAAATACTATCACATTTGTTCAATTTACGTTACTCCTATTTCAGATAGCGTATTGGGCTAAGCGGCATCTCAAAGCGCATGAAATGTCGAGTGAAATGCACTATTAAACTTCTAGGGTAGGGCAAACAGAGACCCGATTAGATAATTTTATATTAGGGTTAATTTAAGAATTCAGCGAAATTCTATCACATTTGTTCAATTTACGTCGCTGATATTTCAGATAGCGTATTGGGCTAAGCGGCATCTGAAAGCGCACGAAATGGCGTGCAAAATGCACTATTAAACTTCTAGGGTAGGGCAAACAGTTACCGGATTAGTTCATTTTACATTATGGTTAATAAAAGAATTCAGCGAAATTCTATCACATTTGTTCAACTTACGTCGCTCCTATTTCAGATAGCGTATTGGGCTACGCGGCATCTTAAAGCGCGTGGAATGGCGAGTAAAATGCACTACTAAACTTCTATGATAGGGCAATCAGAGACCCGATTAGATCATTTTATATTTGGGTTAATATAAGAATTCAGCGAAATTCTATCACATTTGTTCAATTTACGTCGCTCCTATTTCAGATAGCGTATTGCGCTAAGCAGCATCTCAAATCGCATGAAATGGCGAGTAAAATGCACTATTAAACTTCTAGGGTAAGGCAAACAGAGACCCGATTAGATCATTTTATATTAAGGTTAATTTAAGAATTCAACGAAATTCTATCACATTTGTTCAATTTACGTCGTTCCTATTTCAGCTAGCGTACTGGGCTAGGCGGCATCTTAAAACGCGAGGAATGGCGAGTAAAATGCACTGTTAAACTTCTATGATAGGGCAATCAGAGACCCGATTAGATCATTTTATATTTTGGTTAATATAAGAATGCAGCGAAATTCTATCACATTTGTTCAATTTACGTTGCTCCTATTTCAGATAGCGAATTGGGCTAAGCGGCATCTCAATGCGCATGAAATGACGAGTGAAATGCACTATTAAACTTCTAGGGTAGGGCGAACAAAGACCCGATTAGATCATTTTACATTAAGATTAATATAAGAATTCAGCGAAATTCTATCACATTTGTTCAATTTACGTCGCTCATATTTCAGATACCGTATTGGGCTAAGCGGCATCTGAAAGCGCACGAAATGGCGTGTAAAATGCACTATTAAACTTCTAGGGTAGGGCAAACAGAGACCCGATTAGATCATTTTATATTAGGGTTAATTTAAGAATTCAGCGAAATTCTATCACGTTTGTTCAACTTACGTCGATCCTATTTCAGATAGCGTACTGGGCTAGGCGGCATCTTAAAGCGCGTGGAAGGGCGAGTAAAATGCACTACTGAACTTCTATGATAGGGCAATCAGAGAGTCGATTAGATCATTTTATATTTTGGTTAATATAAGAATTCAGCGAAATTCTATCACATTTGTTCAATTTACGTCGCTCCTATTTCAGATAGCGTTTGGGGCTAAGCGGCATCTCAAAGCGCATGAAATGACGAGTGAAATGCACTATTAATCTTCTAGGGTAGGGCGAACGGAGACCTGATTAGAACATTTTACATTAAGGTTAATATAAGAATTCAGCGAAATTCTCTCACATTTGTTCAATTTACGTCGCTGATATTTCAGATAGCGTATTGGGCTAAGCGGCATCTCAAAGCGCAAGAAATGGCGAGTAAAATGCACTATTAAACTTCTAGGGTAGGGCAAACAGAGACCCGATTAGATCATTTTATATTAAGGTTAATTAAAGAATTCAGCGAAATTCTATCACATTTGTGCAATTTACGTCGTTCCTATTTCAGCTAGCGTACTGGGCTAGGCGGTATCTTAGAACGCGAGGAATGGCGAGTAAAATGCACTGTTAATCTTCTATGATAGGGCAATCAGAGACCCGATTAGATCATTTTATATTTTGGTTAATATAAGAATTCAGGGAAATTCTATCACATTTGTTCCATTTACGTCGCTGCTATTTCAGATAGCTATTGGGATACGCGGCATCTCAAAGCGCATGAAATGGCGTGTAAAATGCACTATTAAAGTTCTAGGGTAGGGCAAACAGAGACCCGATTAGATCATTTTACATTATGGTTAATAAAAGAATTCAGCGAAATTCTATCACATTTGTTCAATTTACGTCGCTCCTATTTCAGATAGCGTATTGGGCTAAGAGGCATCTCAAAGCGCATGAAATGGCGAGTAAAATGCACTATTAAACTTCTAGGGTAGGGCAAACAGAGACCCTATTAGACCATTTTATATTACGGTTAATATATGAATTCAGCGAAATTCTATCACATTTGTTCAATTTACGTCGCTCCTATTTCAGATAGCGTATTGGGCTAAGCGGCATCTCAAAGCGCAAGAAATGGCGAGCAAAATGCACTATTAAACTTCTAGGGTACGGCAAGCAGACACCTGATTAGATCATTTTATATTATAGTTAATTTAAGATGTCAGCAAAATTCTATCACATTTGTTCAATTTCCGTCGTTCCAATTTCAGATAGCGTACTGGGCTAGGCGGCATTTTATAGCGCGTGGAAAGGCGAGCAAAATGCACTATTAAACTTCTATGATAGGTCAATCAGAGACCCGACTAGATCATTTTATATTTTGGTTAATATAAGAATTCAGCGAAATTCTATCACATTTGTTCAATTTACGTCGCTCCTATTCCAGATAGCTTATTGGGCTAAGCGGCATCTCAAAGCGCATGAAATGTCGAGTGAAATGCACTATTAAACTTCTAGGGTAGGGCAAACAGAGACCCGATTAGATAATTTTATATTAGGGTTAATTTAAGAATTCAGCGAAATTCTATCACATTTGTTCAATTTACGTCGCTGATATTTCAGATAGCGTATTGGGCTACGCGGCATCTTAAATCGCATGAAATGGCGAGTAAAATGCACTATTAATCTTCTAAGGTAGGGCAAACAGAGACCCGATTAGATAATTTTATATTATAGTTAATTTAAGAATTCAGCGAAATTCTATCACATTTGTTCAATTTACGTCGCTCCTATTTCAGATAGCGTATTGGGCTAAGCGGCATCTCAAAGCGCATGGAATGGCGAGTACAATGCACTATTAAACTTCTAGGGTAAGGCAAACAGAGACCCGATTAGATCATTCTATATTACGGTTAATATAAGAATTCAGCGTAATTCTATCACATTTGTTCAATTTACGTCGCTCCTATTTCAGAGAGCGTATTGGGCTAAGAGGCATCTCAAAGCGCATGAAATGGCGAGTTAAATGCACTATTAAACTTCTAGGGTAGGGCAAACAGGGACCCGATTAGATCATTTTATATTACGGTTAATATAAGAATTCAGCGAAATTCTATCATATTTGTTCAATTTACGTCGCTCCTATTTCAGATAGCGTATTGGGCTAAGCGGCATCTGAAAGCGCATGAAATGACGAGTGAACTGCACTATTAAACTTCTAGGGTAGGGCGAACAGAGACCCGATTAGATCATTTTACATTAAGGTTAATATAAGAATTCAGGGAAATTCTATCACAATATTTCAATTTACGTTGTTCCTATTTCAGATAGCGTACTGGGCTAGGCGGCATCTTAAAGCGCGTGGAATGGCGAGTAAAATGCACTATATAAACTTCTATGATAGGGCAATCAGAGACCCGATTAGATCATTTTATATTTTGGTTAATATAAGAATTCAGCGAAATTCTATCACATTTGTTCAATTTACGTCGCTCCTATTTCAGATAGCGTATTGGGCTAAGCAGCATCTCAAATCGCATGAAATGGCGAGTAAAATGCACTATTAAACTTCTAGGGTAAGGCAAACAGAGACCCGATTAGATAATTTTATATTATGGTTAATTTAAGAATTCAGCGAAATTCTATCACATTTGTTCAATTTACGTCGCTCTTATTTCAGATAGCGTATTGGGCTAAGCAGCATCTCAAATCGCATGAAATGGCGAGTAAAATGCACTATTAAACTTCTAGGCTAGGGCGAACAGAGACCCGATTAGATCATTTTACATTATGGTTAATAAAAGTATTCAGCGAAATTCTATCACATTTGTTCAATTTACATCGCTCCTATTTCAGATAGCGTAATGGGCTAGGCGGCATCTTAAAACGCGAGGAATGGCGAGTAAAATGCACTATTAATCTTCTAAGGTAGGGCAAACAGAGACCCGATTAGATAATTTTATATTATAGTTAATTTAAGAATTCAGCGAAATTCTATCACATTTGTTCAATTTACGTCGCTCCTATTTCAGATAGCGTATTGGGCTAAGCGGCATCTCAAAGCGCATGGAATGGCGAGTACAATGCACTATTAAACTTCTAGGGTAAGGCAAACAGAGACCCGATTAGATCATTCTATATTACGGTTAATATAAGAATTCAGCGTAATTCTATCACATTTGTTCAGTTTACGTCGCTCCTATTTCAGATAGCGTATTGGGCTAAGAGGCATCTCAAAGCGCATGAAATGGCGAGTTAAATGCACTATTAAACTTCTAGGGTAGGGCAAACAGGGACCCGATTAGATCATTTTATATTACGGTTAATATAAGAATTCAGCGAAATTCTATCATATTTGTTCAATTTACGTCGCTCCTATTTCAGATAGCGTATTGGGCTAAGCGGCATCTGAAAGCGCATGAAATGACGAGTGAACTGCACTATTAAACTTCTAGGGTAGGGCGAACAGAGACCCGATTAGATCATTTTACATTAAGGTTAATATAAGAATTCAGGGAAATTCTATCACAATTGTTCAATTTACGTTGTTCCTATTTCAGATAGCGTACTGGGCTAGGCGGCATCTTAAAGCGCGTGGAATGGCGAGTAAAATGCACTATATAAACTTCTATGATAGGGCAATCAGAGACCCGTTTAGATCATTTTATATTTTGGTTAATATAAGAATTCAGCGAAATACTATCACATTTGTTCAATTTACGTTACTCCTATTTCAGATAGCGTATTGCGCTAAGCAGCATCTCAAATCGCATGAAATGGCGAGTAAAATGCACTATTAAACTTCTAGGGTAAGGCAAACAGAGACCCGATTAGATCATTTTATATTAAGGTTAATTTAAGAATTCAACGAAATTCTATCACATTTGTTCAATTTACGTCGTTCCTATTTCAGCTAGCGTACTGGGCTAGGCGGCATCTTAAAACGCGAGGAATGGCGAGTAAAATGCACTGTTAAACTTCTATGATAGGGCAATCAGAGACCCGATTAGATCATTTTATATTTTGGTTAATATAAGAATTCAGCGAAATTCTATCACATTTGTTCAATTTACGTTGCTCCTATTTCAGATAGCGAATTGGGCTAAGCGGCATCTCAATGCGCATGAAATGACGAGTGAAATGCACTATTAAACTTCTAGGGTAGGGCGAACAAAGACCCGATTAGATCATTTTACATTAAGATTAATATAAGAATTCAGCGAAATTCTATCACATTTGTTCAATTTACGTCGCTCATATTTCAGATACCGTATTGGGCTAAGCGGCATCTGAAAGCGCACGAAATGGCGTATAAAATGCACTATTAAACTTCTAGGGTAGGGCAAACAGAGACCCGATTAGATCATTTTATATTAGGGTTAATTTAAGAATTCAGCGAAATTCTATCACATTTGTTCAACTTACGTCGATCCTATTTCAGATAGCGTACTGGGCTAGGCGGCATCTTAAAGCGCGTGGAAGGGCGAGTAAAATGCACTACTAAACTTCTATGATAGGGCAATCAGAGACCCGATTAGATCATTTTACATTAAGATTAATATAAGAATTCAGCGAAATTCTATCACATTTGTTCAATTTACGTCGCTCATATTTCAGATACCGTATTGGGCTAAGCGGCATCTGAAAGCGCACGAAATGGCGTGTGAAATGCACTATTAAACTTCTAGGGTAGGGCAAACAGAGACCCGATTAGATCATTTTATATTAGGGTTAATTTAAGAATTCAGCGAAATTCTATCACATTTGTTCAACTTACGTCGATCCTATTTCAGATTGCGTACTGGGCTAGGCGGCATCTTAAAGCGCGTGGAAGGGCTAGTAAAATGCACTACTAAACTTCTATGATAGGGCAATCAGAGAGTCGATTAGATCATTTTATATTTTGGTTAATATAAGAATTCAGCGAAATTCTATCACATTTGTTCAATTTACGTCGCTCCTATTTCAGATAGCGTATGGGGCTAAGCGGCATCTCAAAGCGCATGAAATGACGAGTGAAATACACTATTAATCTTCTAGGGTAGGGCGAACGGAGACCTGATTAGAACATTTTACATTAAGGTTAATATAAGAATTCAGCGAAATTCTCTCACATTTGTTCAATTTACGTCGCTGATATTTCAGATAGCGTATTGGGCTAAGCGGCATCTCAAAGCGCAAGAAATGGCGAGTAAAATGCACTATTAAACTTCTAGGGTAGGGCAAACAGAGACCCGATTAGATCATTTTATATTAAGGTTAATTAAAGAATTCAGCGAAATTCTATCACATTTGTTCAATTTACGTCGTTCCTATTTCAGCTAGCGTACTGGGCTAGGCGGTATCTTAGAACGCGAGGAATGGCGAGTAAAATGCACTGTTAAACTTCTATGATAGGGCAATCAGAGACCCGATTAGATCATTTTATATTTTGGTTAATATAAGAATTCAGGGAAATTCTATCACATTTGTTCCATTTACGTCGCTGCTATTTCAGATAGCTATTGGGATACGCGGCATCTCAAAGCGCATGAAATGGCGTGAAAAATGCACTATTAAAGTTCTAGGGTAGGGCAAACAGAGACCCGATTAGATCATTTTACATTATGGTTAATAAAAGAATTCAGCGAAATTCTATCACATTTGTTCAATTTACGTCGCTCCTATTTCAGATAGCGTATTGGGCTAAGAGGCATCTCAAAGCGCATGAAATGGCGAGTAAAATGCACTATTAAACTTCTAGGGTAGGGCAAACAGAGACCCGATTAGACCATTTTATATTACGGTTAATATATGAATTCAGCGAAATTCTATCACATTTGTTCAATTTACGTCGCTCCTATTTCAGATAGCGTATTGGGCTAAGCGGCATCTCAAAGCGCAAGAAATGGCGAGCAAAATGCACTATTAAACTTCTAGGGTACGGCAAGCAGACACCTGATTAGATCATTTTATATTATAGCTAATTTAAGATGTCAGCAAAATTCTATCACATTTGTTCAATTTCCGTCGTTCCAATTTCAGATAGCGTACTGGGCTAGGCGGCATTTTATAGCGCGTGGAAAGGCGAGCAAAATGCACTATTAAACTTCTATGATAGGTCAATCAGAGACCCGACTAGATCATTTTATATTTTGGTTAATATAAGAATTCAGCGAAATTCTATCACATTTGTTCAATTTACGTCGCTCCTATTCCAGATAGCTTATTGGGCTAAGCGGCATCTCAAAGCGCATGAAATGTCGAGTGAAATGCACTATTAAACTTCTAGGGTAGGGCAAACAGAGACCCGATTAGATAATTTTATATTAGGGTTAATTTAAGAATTCAGCGAAATGCTATCACATTTGTTCAATTTACGTCGCTGATATTTCAGATAGCGTATTGGGCTACGCGGCATCTTAAATCGCATGAAATGGCGAGTAAAATGCACTATTAATCTTCTAAGGTAGGGCAAACAGAGACCCGATTAGATAATTTTATATTAAGGTTAATTAAAGAATTCAGCGAAATTCTATCACATTTGTTCAATTTACGTCGTTCCTATTTCAGATGGCGTAATGGGCTAGGCGGCATCTTAAAACGCGAGGAATGGCGAGTAAAATGCACTATTAATCTTCTAAGGTAGGGCAAACAGAGACCCGATTAGATAATTTTATATTATAGTTAATTTAAGAATTCAGCGAAATTCTATCACATTTGTTCAATTTACGTCGCTCCTATTTCAGATAGCGTATTGGGCTAAGCGGCATCTCAAAGCGCATGGAATGGCGAGTACAATGCACTATTAAACTTCTAGGGTAAGGCAAACAGAGACCCGATTAGATCATTCTATATTACGGTTAATATAAGAATTCAGCGTAATTCTATCACATTTGTTCAGTTTACGTCGCTCCTATTTCAGATAGCGTATTGGGCTAAGAGGCATCTCAAAGCGCATGAAATGGCGAGTTAAATGCACTATTAAACTTCTAGGGTAGGGCAAACAGGGACCCGATTAGATCATTTTATATTACGGTTAATATAAGAATTCAGCGAAATTCTATCATATTTGTTCAATTTACGTCGCTCCTATTTCAGATAGCGTATTGGGCTAAGCGGCATCTGAAAGCGCATGAAATGACGAGTGAACTGCACTATTAAACTTCTAGGGTAGGGCGAACAGAGACCCGATTAGATCATTTTACATTAAGGTTAATATAAGAATTCAGGGAAATTCTATCACAATTGTTCAATTTACGTTGTTCCTATTTCAGATAGCGTACTGGGCTAGGCGGCATCTTAAAGCGCGTGGAATGGCGAGTAAAATGCACTATATAAACTTCTATGATAGGGCAATCAGAGACCCGATTAGATCATTTTATATTTTGGTTAATATAAGAATTCAGCGAAATACTATCACATTTGTTCAATTTACGTTACTCCTATTTCAGATAGCGTATTGGGCTAAGCGGCATCTCAAAGCGCATGAAATGTCGAGTGAAATGCACTATTAAACTTCTAGGGTAGGGCAAACAGAGACCCGATTAGATAATTTTATATTAGGGTTAATTTAAGAATTCAGCGAAATTCTATCACATTTGTTCAATTTACGTCGCTGATATTTCAGATAGCGTATTGGGCTAAGCGGCATCTGAAAGCGCACGAAATGGCGTGCAAAATGCCCTATTAAACTTCTAGGGTAGGGCAAACAGTTACCCGATTAGTTCATTTTACATTATGGTTAATAAAAGAATTCAGCGAAATTCTATCACATTTGTTCAACTTACGTCGCTCCTATTTCAGATAGCGTATTGGGCTACGCGGCATCTTAAAGCGCGTGGAATGGCGAGTAGAATGCACTACTAAACTTCTATGATAGGGCAATCAGAGACCCGTTTAGATCATTTTATATTTGGGTTAATATAAGAATTCAATGAAATTCTATCACATTTGTTCAATTTACGTCGCTCCTATTTCAGATAGCGTATTGCGCTAAGCAGCATCTCAAATCGCATGAAATGGCGAGTAAAATGCACTATTAAACTTCTAGGGTAAGGCAAACAGAGACCCGATTAGATCATTTTATATTAAGGTTAATTTAAGAATTCAACGAAATTCTATCACATTTGTTCAATTTACGTCGTTCCTATTTCAGCTAGCGTACTGGGCTAGGCGGCATCTTAAAACGCGAGGAATGGCGAGTCAAATGCACTGTTAAACTTCTATGATAGGGCAATCAGAGACCCGATTAGATCATTTTATATTTTGGTTAATATAAGAATTCAGCGAAATTCTATCACATTTGTTCAATTTACGTTGCTCCTATTTCAGATAGCGAATTGGGCTAAGCGGCATCTCAATGCGCATGAAATGGCGAATAAAATGCACTATTAAAGTTCTAGGCTAGGGCGAACTGAGACCCGATTAGATCATTTTACATTATGGTTAATAAAAGAATTCAGCGAAATTCTATCACATTTGTTCAATTTACGTCGCTCCTATTTCAGATAGCGTATTGGGCTAAGAGGCATCTCAAAGCGCATGAAATGGCGAGTAAGATGCACTATTAAACTTCTACGGTAGGGCCCACAGAGACCCGATTAGATCATTTTATGTTACGGTTAATATATGAATTCAGCGAAATTCTATCACATTTGTTCAACTTACGTCGCTCCTATTTCAGATAGCGTACTGGGCTCGGCGGCATCTCAAAGCGCGTGGAATGGCGAGTAAAATGCACTACTAAACTTCTATGATAGGGCAATCAGAGACCCGATTAGATCATTTTATATTTTGGTTAATATAAGAATTCAGGGAAATTCTATCACATTTGTTCAATTTACGTCGCTCCTATTTCAGATAGCGTATTGGGCTAAGCGGCATCTCAAAGCGCATGAAATGGTGAATAAAATGCACTATTAAACTTCTAGGGTAGGGCGAACACAGACCCGATCAGATCATTTTACATTAAGGTTAATATAAGAATTCGGGGAAATTCTATCACATTTGTTCAATTTACGTCGCTCCTATTTCAGATAGCGTACTGGGCTAGGTGGCATCTTGAAGCGCGTGGAATGGCGAGCAAAATGCACTACTAAACTTCTATGATAGGGCAACCAGAGAGTCGATTAGATCATTTTATATTTTGGTTAATATAAGAATTCAGGGAAATTCTATCACATTTGTTCAATTTACGTCGCTCCTATTTCAGATAGCGTATTGGGCTAAGCGGCATCTCAAAGCGCATGAAATGGCGAATAAAATGCACTATTAAACTTCTGGGCTAGGGCGAACAGAGACCCGATTAGATCATTTTACATTATGGTTAATAAAAGAATTCAACGAAATTCTATCACATTTGTTCAATTTACATTGCTCCTATTTCAGATAGCGTATTTGGCTAAGAGGCATCTCAAAGCGCATGAAATGGCGAGTAAAATGCACTATTAAACTTCTAGGGTAGGGCAAACAGAGACCCGATTAGACCATTTTATATTACGGTTAATATATGAATTCAGCGAAATTCTATCACATTTGTTCAATTTACGTCGCTCCTATTTCAGATAGCGAATTGGGCTAAGCGGCATCTCAATGCGCATGAAATGACGAGTGAAATGCACTATTAAACTTCTAGGGTAGGGCGAACAAGGACCCGATTAGATCATTTTACATTAAGGTTAATATAAGAATTCAGCGAAATTCTATCACATTTGTTCAATTTACGTCGCTCCTATTTCAGATAGCGTATTGGGCTAAGCGGCATCTCAAAGCGCAAGAAATGGCGAGCAAAATGCACTATTAAACTTCTAGGGTACGGCAAGCAGACACCTGATTAGATCATTTTATATTATAGTTAATTTAAGATGTCAGCAAAATTCTATCACATTTGTTCAATTTCCGTCGTTCCAATTTCAGATAGCGTACTGGGCTAGGCGGCATCTTATAGCGCGTGGAAAGGCGAGCAAAATGCACTATTAAACTTCTATGATAGGTCAATCAGAGACCCGACTAGATCATTTTATATTTTGGTTAATATAAGAATTCAGCGAGATTCTATCACATTTGTTCAATTTACGTCGCTCCTATTTCAGATAGCTTATTGGGCTAAGCGGCATCTCAAAGCGCATGAAATGACGAGTGAAATGCACTATTAAACTTCTAGGGTAGGGCGAACAAAGACCCGATTAGATCATTTTACATTAAGATTAATATAAGAATTCAGCGAAATTCTATCACATTTGTTCAATTTACGTCGCTCATATTTCAGATAGCGTATTGGGCTAAGCGGCATCTGAAAGCGCACGAAATGGCGAGTAAAATGCACTATTAAACTTCTAGGGTAGGGCAAACAGAGACCCGATTAGATCATTTTATATTAGGGTTAATTTAAGAATTCAGCGAAATTCTATCACATTTGTTCAACTTCCGTCGCGCCTAGTTCAGATAGCGTACTGGGCTAGGCGGCATCTTAAAGCGCGTGGAAGGGCGAGTAAAATGCACTACTAAACTTCTATGATAGGGCAATCAGAGAGTCGATTAGATCATTTTATATTTTGGTTAATATAAGAATTCAGCGAAATTCTATCACATTTGTTCAATTTACGTCGCTCCTATTTCAGATAGCGTATTGGGCTAAGCTGCATCTCAAAGCGCATGAAATGACGAGTGAAATGCACTATTAATCTTCTAGGGTAGGGCGAACAGAGACCTGATTAGAACATTTTACATTAAGGTTAATATAAGAATTCAGCGAAATTCTCTCACATTTGTTCAATTTACGTCGCTGATATTTCAGATAGCGGATTGGGCTAAGCGGCATCTCAAAGCGCAAGAAATGGCGAGTAGAATGCACTATTAAACTTCGAGGGTAGGGCAAACAGAGACCCGATTAGATCATTTTACATTATGGTTCATAAATGAATTCACTGAAATTCTATCACATTTGTTCAATTTACGTCGCTCCTATTACAGATAGCGTATTGGGCTGAGCGGAATGTCAAATCGCATGAAATGACGAGTAAAATGCACTACTAAACTTCTATGGTAGGGCAATCAGAGTCCCGTTTAGATCATTTTATGTATTGTATAATATAAGATTTCAGGGAAATTCTATCACGTTTGTTCAATTTACGTCGCTCCTATTTCAGATAGCGTATTGGGCTAAGCGACATCTCACAGCGCATGAAAGGACGAGAGAAATGCACTATTAAACTTCTTGGGTAGGGCGAACAGAGACCCGATTAGGTCATTTCATATTATGGTTAATTTATGAATTCAGCGAAATTCTATCACATTTGTTCAATTTACATCGCTCCTATTTCAAATAGCGTATTGGGCTAAGCGGCATCTCAATGCGCATGAAATGGCGAGTAAAATGCACTATTAAACCTCTAGGATAAGGCAAACGGAGACCCGATTAGACCATTTTATGTTACGGTTGATATAAGAATTCAGCGTTATTCTATTACATTTGTTCAACTTGCGCCGCTCCTATTTCAGATAGCGTACTGGGCTAGGCGGCATCTTAAAGCGCGTGGAATGGCGAGCAAAATGCACTCTTAAACTTCTATGATAGGGCAATCAGAGACCCGATTAGATCATTTTATATTTTGGTTAATATAAGAATTCAGCGAAATTCTGTCACATTTGTTCAATTTACGTCGCTTCTATTTCAGATAGCGTATTGGGCTAAGCGGCATATCAAAGCCCAAGAAATGGCGAGTAAAATGCACTATTAAACTTCTAGGGTAGGGCAAACAGAGACCCCATTAGATCATTTTATATTATGGTTAATTTAAGAATTCAGCAAAATTCTATCACATTTGTTCAATTTACGTCGCTCCTATTTCAGATAGCGTACTGGGCTAGGCGGCATCTTAATGCGGGTGGCATGGCGAGTAAAATGCACTATTAAAATTCTATGATAGGTCAATCAGAGACCCGATTAGATCATTTTATATTTTGGTTAATATAAGAATTCAGCGAAATTCTATCACATTTGTTCAATTTACGTCGCTCCTATTACAGATAGCTTATTGGGCTTAGCGGCATCTCAAAGCGCATGAAATGACGAGTGAAATGCACTATTATCTTCTAGGATCAGGCAAACAGAGACCCGATTAGATCATTTTATATTACGGTTAATATAAGAATGCAGCGTAATTCTATCACATCTGTTCAACTTACGTCGCTCCTATTTCAGATAGCGTACTGGGCTAGGCGGCATCCTAAAGCGCGTGGAGTGTCGAGTAAAATGCACTATTACTCTTCTATGATAGGGCAATCAGAGACCCGATTAGATCATTTTATATTTTGGTTAATATAAGAATTCAGCGAAATTCTATCACATTTGTTAAATTAACGTCGCTCCTATTTCAGATAGCGTATTGGGCTAAGCGGCATCTCAAAGCGCAAGAAATGGCGAGCAAAATGCACTATTAAACTTCTAGGGTACGGCAAGCAGACACCTGATTAGACCATTTTATATTATAGTTAATTTAAGATGTCAGCAAAATTCTATCACATTTGTTCAATTTCCGTCGTTCCAATTTCAGATAGCGTACTGGGCTAGGCGGCATCTTATAGCGCGTGGAAAGGCGAGCAAAATGCACTATTAAACTTCTATGATAGGTCAATCAGAGACCCGACTAGATCATTTTATATTTTGGTTAATATAAGAATTCAGCGAGATTCTATCACATTTGTTCAATTTACGTCGCTCCTATTTCAGATAGCTTATTGGGCTAAGCGGCATCTCAAAGCGCATGAAGTGACGAGTGAAATGCACTATTAAACTTCTAGGGTAGGGCGAACAAAGACCCGATTAGATCATTTTACATTAAGATTAATATAAGAATTCAGCGAAATTCTATCACATTTGTTCAATTTACGTCGCTCATATTTCAGATAGCGTATTGGGCTAAGCGGCATCTGAAAGCGCACGAAATGGCGAGTAAAATGCACTATTAAACTTCTAGGGTAGGGCAAACAGAGACCCGATTAGATCATTTTATATTAGGGTTAATTTAAGAATTCAGCGAAATTCTATCACATTTGTTCAACTTCCGTCGCGCCTAGTTCAGATAGCGTACTGGGCTAGGCGGCATCTTAAAGCGCGTGGAAGGGCGAGTAAAATGCACTACTAAACTTCTATGATAGGGCAATCAGAGAGTCGATTAGATCATTTTATATTTTGGTTAATATAAGAATTCAGCGAAATTCTATCACATTTGTTCAATTTACGTCGCTCCTATTTCAGATAGCGTATTGGGCTAAGCTGCATCTCAAAGCGCATGAAATGACGAGTGAAATGCACTATTAATCTTCTAGGGTAGGGCGAACAGAGACCTGATTAGAACATTTTACATTAAGGTTAATATAAGAATTCAGCGAAATTCTCTCACATTTGTTCAATTTACGTCGCTGATATTTCAGATAGCGGATTGGGCTAAGCGGCATCTCAAAGCGCAAGAAATGGCGAGTAGAATGCACTATTAAACTTCGATGGTAGGGCAAACAGAGACCCGATTAGATCATTTTACATTATGGTTCTTAAATGAATTCACTGAAATTCTATCACATTTGTTCAATTTACGTCGCTCCTATTACAGATAGCGTATTGGGCTGAGCGGCATGTCAAATCGCATGAAATGACGAGTAAAATGCACTACTAAACTTCTATGGTAGGGCAATCAGAGTCCCGTTTAGATCATTTTATGTATTGTATAATATAAGATTTCAGGGAAATTCTATCACGTTTGTTCAATTTACGTCGCTCCTATTTCAGATAGCGTATTGGGCTAAGCGACATCTCACAGCGCATGAAAGGACGAGAGAAATGCACTATTAAACTTCTTGGGTAGGGCGAACAGAGACCCGATTAGGTCATTTCATATTATGGTTAATTTATGAATTCAGCGAAATTCTATCACATTTGTTCAATTTACATCGCTCCTATTTCAAATAGCGTATTGGGCTAAGCGGCATCTCAATGCGCATGAAATGGCGAGTAAAATGCACTATTAAACCTCTAGGATAAGGCAAACGGAGACCCGATTAGACCATTTTATGTTACGGTTGATATAAGAATTCAGCGTTATTCTATTACATTTGTTCAACTTGCGCCGCTCCTATTTCAGATAGCGTACTGGGCTAGGCGGCATCTTAAAGCGCGTGGAATGGCGAGCAAAATGCACTCTTAAACTTCTATGATAGGGCAATCAGAGACCCGATTAGATCATTTTATATTTTGGTTAATATAAGAATTCAGCGAAATTCTGTCACATTTGTTCAATTTACGTCGCTTCTATTTCAGATAGCGTATTGGGCTAAGCGGCATATCAAAGCCCAAGAAATGGCGAGTAAAATGCACTATTAAACTTCTAGGGTAGGGCAAACAGAGACCCCATTAGATCATTTTATATTATGGTTAATTTAAGAATTCAGCAAAATTCTATCACATTTGTTCAATTTACGTCGCTCCTATTTCAGATAGCGTACTGGGCTAGGCGGCATCTTAATGCGGGTGGCATGGCGAGTAAAATGCACTATTAAAATTCTATGATAGGTCAATCAGAGACCCGATTAGATCATTTTATATTTTGGTTAATATAAGAATTCAGCGAAATTCTATCACATTTGTTCAATTTACGTCGCTCCTATTACAGATAGCTTATTGGGCTTAGCGGCATCTCAAAGCGCATGAAATGACGAGTGAAATGCACTATTATCTTCTAGGATCAGGCAAACAGAGACCCGATTAGATCATTTTATATTACGGTTAATATAAGAATGCAGCGTAATTCTATCACATCTGTTCAACTTACGTCGCTCCTATTTCAGATAGCGTACTGGGCTAGGCGGAATCTCAAAGCGCATGAAATGGCGAGTAAAATGCACTATTATCTTCTAGGATCAGGCAAACAGAGACCCGATTAGATCATTTTATATTACGGTTAATATAAGAATTCAGCGTAATTCTATCACATCTGTTCAACTTACGTCGCTCCTATTTCGGATAGCGTACTGGGCTAGGCGGCATCCTAAAGCGCGTGGAGTGTCGAGTAAAATGCACTATTACTCTTCTATGATAGGGCAATCAGAGACCCGATTAGATCATTTTATATTTTGGTTAATATAAGAATTCAGCGAAATTCTATCACATTTGTTAAATTAACGTCGCTCCTATTTCAGATAGCGTATTGGGCTAAGCGGCATCTCAAAGCGCATGAAATGGCGAACAAAATACATTATTAAACTTCTAGGCTAGGGCGAACAGAGACCAGATTAGATCATTTTATAATTTGGTTAACATAAGAATTCTGCGAAATTCTATCACATCTGTTCAATTTACGTCGCTCCTATTTCAGATTGCTTATTGGGCTTAGCGGCATCTCAAAGCGCATGACGTGACGAGTGAAATGCACTATAAAACTTCTAGGGTAGGGCAAACAGCGACCCGATTATATCATTTTATATTATGGTTAATTTAAGAATTCAGCGAAGTTCTATCACATTTGTTCAATTTACGTCGCTCCTATTTCAGATAGCGTATTGGGCTTAGCGGCATCTCAAAGCGCATGAAGTGACGAGTGAAATGCACTATTAAACTTCTAGGGTAGGGCAAACAGAGACCCGATTAGATCATTTTATATTATGGTTAATTTAAGAATTCAGCGAAGTTCTATCACTTTTGTTCAATTTACGTCGCTCCTATTTCAGATAGAGTATTGGGCTAATCAGCATTTCAAAGCGCATGAAATGGCGAGTGAAATGCACTATTAAACTTCTAGGATAAGGCAAACAGAGACCCGATTAGATCATTTTATATTACGGTTAATAGAAGAATTCAGCGTAATTCTATCACATTTGTTCATCTTACGTCGCTCCTATTTCAGATAGCGTACTGGGCTAGGCGGCATCTTAAAGCGCGTGGAAGGGCGAGTAAAATGCACTACCAAACTTCTATGATAGAGCAATCAGAGACCCGATTAGATCATTTTATATTTTGTTTAATATAAGATTTCAGGGTAATTCTATCACATTTGTTCAATTTCCGTCGCTCCTATTTCAGATAGCGTATTGGGCTAAGCGGTATCTCAAAGCGCATGAAATGGCGAACAAAATGCACTATTAAACTTCTAGGCTAGGGCGAACAGAGACCAGATTAGATCATTTTATATTTTGGTTAACATAAGAATTCTGCGAAATTCTATCACATTTGTTCAATTTACGTCGCTCCTATTTCAGATAGAGTATTGGGCTAAGCAGCATTTCAAAGCGCATGAAATGGCGAGTGAAATGCACTATTAAACTTCTAGGATAAGGCAAACAGAGACCCGATTAGATCATTTTATATTACGGTTAATAGAAGAATTCAGCGTAATTCTATCACATTTGTTCATCTTACGTCGCTCCTATTTCAGATAGCGTACTGGGCTAGGCGGCATCTTAAAGCGCGTGGAAGGGCGAGTAAAATGCACTACCATACTTCTATGATAGAGCAATCAGAGACCCGATTAGATCATTTTATATTTTGTTTAATATAAGATTTCAGGGTAATTCTATCACATTTGTTCAATTTCCGTCGCTCCTATTTCAGATAGCGTATTGGGCTAAGCGGTATCTCAAAGCGCATGAAATGGCGAACAAAATGCACTATTAAACTTCTAGGCTAGGGCGAACAGAGACCAGATTAGATCATTTTATATTTTGGTTAACATAAGAATTCTGCGAAATTCTATCACATTTGTTCAATTTACGTCGCTCCTATTTCAGATAGCTTATTGGGCTTAGCGGCATCTCAAAGCGCATGAAGTGACGAGTGAAATGCACTATTAAACTTCTAGGGTAGGGCAAACAGAGACCCGATTAGATCATTTTATATTCTGGTTAATTTAAGAATTCAGCAAAATTCCATCACATTTGTTCAACTTACGTCGCTCCTATTTCAGATAGCGTACTGGGCGGCATCTTAAAGCGCGTGGAATGGCGAGTAAAATGCACTACTAATCTTCTATGATAGGGCAATCAGAGACCCGATTAGATCATTTTATATTTTGTTTAATATAAGATTTCAGGGTAATTCTATCACATTTGTTCAATTTCCGTCGCTCCTATTTCAGATAGCGTATTGGGCTAAGCGGTATCTCAAAGCGCATGAAATGGCGAGTAAAATGCACTATTAAACTTCTAGGATAAGGCAAAGAGAGACCCGATTATATCATTTTATATTACGGTTAATATAAGAATTCAGCGAAATTCTATCACATTTGTTCCATTTACGTCGCTCCTATTTCGGATAGCGTATTGGGCTAAGCGGCATTTCAAAGAGCATGAAATGGTGAGTAAAATGCACTATTAAAGTTCTAGGGTAGGGCAAACAGAGACCCGATTAGATCATTTTATATTATGGTTAATTTAAGAATTCAGCGAAATTCTATCACATTCGTTCAATTTACGTCGCTCCTATTTCAGATAGCGTATTGGGCGAAGCGGCATCTCAAAGCGCATGACATGCCGAGTAAAATGCACTATTAAACTTCTAGGGTAGGGTAAGCAGAGACCCGATTAGATCATTTTATATTATGGTTAATTTAAGAATTCAGCAAAATTCTATCACATTCGTTCAATTTAGGTCGCTCCTATTTCAGATAGCGTTATGAGCTAGGCGGTATCTTAAAACGCGTGGACTGGCGAGTAAAATCCACTATTAAACTCCTCGGCTAGGGCGATCAGAGACCCGATTAGATAATTTTATATTTTGGTTAATATAAGAATTCAGCGAAATTCTATCACATTTGTTCAATTTACGTCGCTCCTATTTCAGATAGCTTATTGGGCTTAGCGGCATCTCAAAGCGCATGAAATGACGAGTGTAATGCACTATTAAACTTCTAGGGTAGGGCAAACAGAGACCCGATTAGATCATTTTACATTATGGTTAATAAAAGAATTCAGCGAAATTCTATCACATTTGTTCAACTTACGTCGCTCCTATTTCAGATAGCGTATTGGGCTAAGCGGCATCTCAAAACGCATGAAATGGCGAGTAAAATGCACTATTAAAATTCTATGATAGGTCAATCAGAGACCCGTTTAGATCATTTTATATTATGGTTAATTTAAGAATTCAGCAAAATTCTATCACATCTGTTCAACTTACGTCGCTCCTATTTCAGATAGCGTACTGGGCTAGGCGGCATCTCAAAGCGCATGAAATGGCGAGTGAAATGCACTATTAAACTTCTAGGGTAGGGCAAACAGAGACCCGATTAGATCATCTAATATTATGGTTAATTTAAGAATTCAGCGAAATTCTATCACATTTATTCAATTTACGTCGCTCGTACTACAGATAGCGTATTGGGCTAAGCGCCATCTAAAAGCGCATGAAATGACGAGCATAATGCACTACTATACTTCTAGGATAAGGCAAACAGAGACCCGATTAGATCATTTTACATTATGGCTAATAAAAGAATTCAGCGAAATTCTATCACATTTGTTCAATTTACGTCGCTCCTATTTCAGATAGCGTACTGGGCTAGGCGGCATTTTAAAGCGCGTGGAATGGCGAGTAAAATGCACTATTAAAATTCTATGATAGGGCAATCAGAGACACGATTAGATCATTTTATATTATGGTTAATTTAAGAATTCAGCAAAATTCTATCACATTTGTTCAATTTACGTCGCTCCTATTTCAGATAGCGTACTGGGCTAGGCGGCATCTTAATGCGGGTGGCATGGCGAGTAAAATGCACTATTAAAATTCTATGATAGGTCAATCAGAGACCCGATTAGATCATTTTATATTTTGGTTAATATAAGAATTCAGCAAAATTCTATCACATCTGTTCAACTTACGTCGCTCCTATTTCAGATAGCGTACTGGGCTAGGCGGCATCTCAAAGCGCATGAAATGGCGCGTAAAATGCACTATTATCTTCTAGGATCAGGCAAACAGAGACCCGATTAGATCATTTTATATTACGGTTAATATAAGAATTCAGCGTAATTCTATCACATCTGTTCAACTTACGTCGCTCCTATTTCGGATAGCGTACTGGGCTAGGCGGCATCCTAAAGCGCGTGGAGTGTCGAGTAAAATGCACTATTACTCTTCTATGATAGGGCAATCAGAGACCCGATTAGATCATTTTATATTTTGGTTAATATAAGAATTCAGCGTAATTCTATCACATTTGTTCATCTTACGTCGCTCCTATTTCAGATAGCGTACTGGGCTAGGCGGCATCTCAAAGCGCATGAAATGGCGAGTGAAATGCACTATTTAACTTCTAGGCTAGGGCGAACAGAGACCAGATTAGATCATTTTATATTTTGGTTAACATAAGAATTCTGCGAAATTCTATCACATCTGTTCAATTTACGTCGCTCCTATTTCAGATTGCTTATTGGGCTTAGCGGCATCTCAAAGCGCATGACGTGACGAGTGAAATGCACTATAAAACTTCTAGGGTAGGGCAAACAGCGACCCGATTATATCATTTTATATTATGGATAATTTAAGAATTCAGCGAAGTTCTATCACATTTGTTCAATTTACGTCGCTCCTATTTCAGATAGCGTATTGGGCTTAGCGGCATCTCAAAGCGCATGAAGTGACGAGTGAAATGCACTATTAAACTTCTAGGGTAGGGCAAACAGAGACCCGATTAGATCATTTTATATTACGGTTAATAGAAGAATTCAGCGTAATTCTATCACATTTGTTCATCTTACGTCGCTCCTATTTCAGATAGCGTACTGGGCTAGGCGGCATCTTAAAGAGCGTGGAAGGGCGAGTAAAATGCACTACCAAACTCCTATGATAGAGCAATCAGAGACCCGATTAGATCATTTTATATTTTGTTTAATATAAGATTTCAGGGTAATTCTATCACATTTGTTCAATTTCCGTCGCTCCTATTTCAGATAGCGTATTGGGCTAAGCGGTATCTCAAAGCGCATGAAATGGCGAACAAAATGCACTATTAAACTTCTAGGCTAGGGCGAACAGAGACCAGATTAGATCATTTTATATTTTGGTTAACATAAGAATTCTGCGAAATTCTATCACATTTGTTCAATTTACGTCGCTCCTATTTCAGATAGCTTATTGGGCTTAGCGGCATCTCAAAGCGCATGAAATGACGAGTGTAATGCACTATTAAACTTCTAGGGTAGGGCAAACAGAGACCCGATTAGATCATTTTACATTATGGTTAATAAAAGATTTCAGCGAAATTCTATCACATTTGTTCAACTTACGTCGCTCCTATTTTAGATAGCGTATTGGGCTAAGCGGCATCTCAAAGCGCATGAAATGGCGAGTAAAATGCACTATTAAAATTCTATGATAGGTCAATCAGAGACCCGATTAGATCATTTTATATTATGGTTAATTTAAGAATTCAGCAAAATTCTATCACATCTGTTCAACTTACGTCGCTCCTATTTCAGATAGCGTACTGGGCTACGCGGCATCTCAAAGCGCATGAAATGGCGAGTGAAATGCACTATTAAACTTCTAGGGTAGGGCAAACAGAGACCCGATTAGATCATCTAATATTGTGGTTAATTTAAGAATTCAGCAAAATTCTGTTACATTTGATCAATTTACGTCGCTCCTATTTCAGATAGCTTATTGGGCTAAGCGGCATCTCAAAGCGCATGAAATGGCGAGTAAAATGCACTATTAAACCTCTAGGGTAGGGCAAACAGAGACCCGATTAGATCATTTTATATTATGGTTAATTTAAGAATTCAGCAAAATTCTATCACATTTGTTCAATTTACGTCGTTCCTATTTCAGATAGCGTCCTGGGCTAAGCGGCATCTAAAAGCGCATGAAATGACGAGTAAAATGCACTATTAAACTTCTAGGGTAGGGCAAACAGAGACCCGATTAGATCATTTTATATTATAGTGAATTTAAGAGTTCAGCGAAATTCTCTCACATTTGTTCAATTTACGTCGCTCCTATTTCAGATAGCGTATTGGGCTACGCGGCATCTCAAAGCGCATGAAATGGCGAGTATAATGCACTGTTAAACTTGTAGGGTAAGGCCAACAGAGACCCGATTAGATCATTTTATATTATGGTTAATTTAAGAATTCAGCGAAATTCTATCACATTTGTTCAATTTACGTCGCTCCGATTTCAGATTGCGTATTCGGCTAAGCGGCATCTGAAGGCGCATGAAATGGCGAGTAAAATGCACTATTAAACTTCTAGGGTAGGGCAAACAGAGACCCGATTAGATCATTTTATATTATGGTTAATTTAAGAATTCAGCAAAATTCTATCACATTTGTTCAATTTACGTCGCTCCTATTTCAGATAGCGTACTGGGCTAGGCAGCATCTTAAAGCGCGTGGAATGACGAGTGAAATGCACTATTAAACTTCTATGATAGGGCGAACAGAGACCCGATTAGATCATTTTACATTAATGTTAATATAAGAATTCAGGGAAATTCTATCACATTTGTTCAATTTACGTCGCTCTTATTTCAGATAGCGTATTGGGCTACGCGGCATCTCAAAGCGCATGAAATGGCGAACAAAATGCACTATTTAACTTCTAGGCTAGGGCGAACAGAGACCAGATTAGATCATTTTATATTTTGGTTAACATAAGAATTCTGCTAAATTTTATCACATTTGTTCAATTTACGTCGCTCCTATTTCAGATAGCTTATTGGGCTTAGCGGCATCTCAAAGCGCATGAAGTGACGAGTGAAATGCACTATTAAACTTCTAGGGTAGGGCAAACAGAGACCCGCTTAGATCATTTTATATTATGGTTAATTTAAGAATTCAGCAAAATTCCATCACATTTGTTCAACTTACGTCGCTCCTATTTCAGATAGCGTACTGGGCTAGGCAGCATCTTAAAGCGCGTGGAATGACGAGTGAAATGCACTATTAAACTTCTAGGGTAGGGCAAACAGAGACCCGATTAGATCATTTTATGTTATGGTTAATTTAAGAATTCAGCAAAATTATATCACATTTGTTCAATTTACGTCGTTCCTATTTCAGATAGCATACTGGGCTAGGCGGCATCTTAAAGCGCGTGGAAGGGCGAGTAAAATGCACTATTAAACTTCTATGATAGGGCAATCGGAGACCCGATTAGATCATTTTATATTACGGTTAATATAAGAATGCGGCGTAATTCTATCACATTTGTTCAACTTACGTCGCTTCGATTTCAGATAGCGTATTGGGCTAAGCCGCATCTCAAAGTGCATGAAATGGCGAGTGAAATGCACTATTAGACTTCTATGGTAGGGCGAACGGAGACCCGATTAGATCATTTTACATTAAGGTTAACATAAGAATTCACGGAAATTCTATCACGTTTGTTCAATTTACGTCGCTCCTATTTCAGATAGCGTATTGGGCTATGCGGCATCTCAAAGCGCATGAAATGGCGAGTAAAATGCACTATTAAACTTCTAGGGCAGGGCAAACAAAGACACGATTAAATCATTTTATATTATGGTTAATTTAAGAATTCAGCGTAATTCTATCACATTTGTTCAATTTACGTCGCTCCTATTTCAGGTAGCGTATTGGGCAATGCGGCATCTCGAAGCGCATGAAATGGCGAGTATAATGCACTGTTAAACTTGTAGGATAATGCAAACAGAGACCCGATTAGATCATTTTATATTATGGTTAATTTAAGAATTCAGCGAAATTCTATCACATTTGTTCAATTTACGTCGCTCCTATTTCAGATAGCGTATTCGGCTAAGCGGCATCTGAAGGCGCATGAAATGGCGAGTAAAATGCACTATTAAACTTCTAGGGTAGGGCAAACAGAGACCCGATTAGATCATTTTATATTATGGTTAATTTAAGAATTCAGCAAAATTCTATCACATTTGTTCAATTTACGTCGCTCCTATTTCAGATAGCGCACTGGGCTAGGCGGCATCTTAAAGCGCGTGGAATGGCGAGTAAAATGCACTATTAAACTTCTATGATAGGGCGAACAGAGACCCGATTAGATCATTTTACATTAATGTTAATATAAGAATTCAGGGATATTCTATCACATTTGTTCAATTTACGTCGCTCCTATTTCAGATAGCTTATTGGGCTAAGCGGCATCTCAAAGCGCATGAAATGACGAGTGAAATGCACTATTAAACTTCTAGGGTAGGGCAAACAGAGACCCGATTTGGTCATTTTACATTAATGTTAATATAAGAACTCAGCAAAATTCTATCACATTTGTTCAATTTACGTCGCCCCTATTTCAGATAGCGTACTGGGCTAGGCGGCATGTTAAAGCGCGTGGAATGGCGAGTAAAATGCTCTATTAAACTTCTATGATAGGGCAATCAGATACCCGATTAGATCATTTTATGTTTTGTTTAATATAAGATTTCAGGGAAATTCTATCACATTTGTTCAATTTACGTCGCTCCTATTTCAGATAGCGTATTGGGCTACGCGGCATCTCAAAGCGCATGAAATGGCGAACAAAATGCACTATTTAACTTCTAGGCTAGGGCGAACAGAGACCAGATTAGATCATTTTATATTTTGGTTAACATAAGAATTCTGCTAAATTCTATCACATTTGTTCAATTTACGTCGCTCCTATTTCAGATAGCTTATTGGGCTTAGCGGCATCTCAAAGCGCATGAAGTGACGAGTGAAATGCACTATTAAACTTCTAGGGTAGGGCAAACAGAGATCCGCTTAGATCATTTTATATTATGGTTAATTTAAGAATTCAGCAAAATTCCATCACATTTGTTCAACTTACGTCGCTCCTATTTCAGATAGCGTATTGGGCTAAGCGGCGTCTTAAAGCGCGTGGAAGGGCGAGTAAAATGCACTATTAAACTTCTATGATAGGGCAATCGGAGACCCGATTAGATCATTTTATATTACGGTTAATATAAGAATTCACGGAAATTCCATCACATTTGTTCGATTTACGTCGCTCCTATTTCAGATAGCGTATCGGGCTAAGCGGCATCTCAAAGCGCATGAAATGTCGAATAAAATGCCCTATTAAACTTCTACGTTAGGGCGAAAAGAGACCCGATTAGATCATTTTATATTATGGTTAATTTAAGAATTCAGCGAAAATCTATCACATTTGTTCAATTTACGTCGCTCCTATTTCAGATAGCGTATTGGGCTAAGCGGCATCTCAAAGCGCATGAAATGGCGAGTAAAATGCGCTATTAAACTTCTAGGATAAGGCAAACAGAGACCAGATTAGATCATTTTATATTACGGTTAATATAAGAATTCAGAGTAATTCTATCACATTTGTTCAAGTTACGTCGCTCCTATTTCAGATAGCGTACTGGGCTAGGCGGCGTCTTAAAGCGCGTGGAATGGCGGGTAAAATTCACTACTAATCTTCTACGATAGGGCAATCAGAGACCCGATTAGATCATTTTATATTTTGATTAATATAAGATTTCAGGGAAATTCTATCACATTTGTTCAATTTACGTCGCTCCTATTTCAGATAGCGTATTGGGCTAAGCGGCATCTCAAAGCGTATGAAATGTCGACTAAAATGCACTATTAAACTTCTAGGCTAGGGCGAACAGAGACCCGATTGTATCATTTTACATTTTGGTTAATAAAAGAATTAAGCGAAATTCTATAACATTTGTTCAACTTACGTCGCTCCTATTTCAGATAGCGTATTGTGCTTAGCGGCATCTCAAGGCGCATGAAATGACGAGTGAAATGCACTATTAAACTTCTAGGGTAGGGCAAACAGAGACCCGATTAAATCATTTTATATTATGGTTAATATAAGAATTCGGCGTAATTCTATCACATTTGTTCAACTTACGTCGCTCCTATTTCAGATAGCGTATTGGGCTAAGCGGCATCTCAAAGTGCATGAAATGGCGAGTCAAATGCACTATTAGACTTCTATGGTAGAGCGAACGGAGACCCGATTAGATCATTTTACATTAAGGTTAACATAAGAATTCACGGAAATTCTATCACGTTTGTTCAATTTACGTCGCTCCTATTTCAGATAGCGTATTGGTCTATGCGACATCTCAAAGCGCATGAAATGGCGAGTAAAATCCACTATTAAACTTCTAGGGCAGGGCAAACAAAGACCCGATTAAATCATTTTATATTATGGTTAATTTAAGAATTCAGCGTAATTCTATCACATTCGTTCAATTTACGTCGCTCCTATTTCAGGTAGCGTATTGGGCAATGCGGCACCTCAAAGCGCATGAAGTGACGAGTGAAATGCACTATTAAACTTCTATGATAGGGCCATCAGGGACCCGATTAGATCATTTTATATTTTGGTTAATATAAGAATTCAGCGTAATTCTATCACATTTGTTCAATTTACGTCGCGCCTATTTCAGATAGCTTATTGGGCTAAGCGGCGTCTCAAAGCGCATGAAATGACGAGTGAAATGCACTATTAAACTTCTAGGGTAGGGCGAACAGAGACCCGATTAGATCATTTTACGTTAATGTTAATATAAGATTTCAGGGAAATTCTATCACATTTGTTCAATTTACGTCGCTCCTACTTCAGATAGCTTATTGGGCTAAGCGGCATCTCAAAGCGCATGAAATGGCGAGTAAAATGCACTATTAAACTTCTAGGCTA
Source organism: Macropis europaea (assembly GCA_916610135.2). NCBI lineage: Eukaryota > Metazoa > Arthropoda > Insecta > Hymenoptera > Melittidae > Macropis > Macropis europaea. The sequence continues at coordinate 40,705 of CAKAJE020000535.1, read as the reverse complement.
GGGCGAACAGAGACCCGATTAGATCATTTTACATTATGGTTAATAAAAGAATTCAGCGAAATACTATCACATTTGTTCAATTTACGTCGCTCCTATTTCAGATAGCGTATTGGGCGAAGCGGCATCTCAAAGCGCATGAAATGGCGAATAAAATGCACTATTAAACTTCTAGGCTAGGGCGAACAGAGACCCGATTAGATCATTTTACATTATGGTTAATAAAAGAATTCAGCGAAATTCTATCACATTTGTTCAATTTACATCGCTCCTATTTCAGATAGCGTATTGGGCTAAGCGGCATCTCAAAGCGCATGAAATGACGAGTAAAATGCACTATTAAACTTCTAGGGTAGGGCAAACAGAGACCCGATTAGATCATTTTATATTATAGTGAATTCAAGAGTTCAGCGAAATTCTCTCACATTTGTTCAATTTACGTCGCTCCTATTTCAGATAGCGTATTGGGCTAAGCGGCATCTCAAAGCGCATGAAATGACGAGTAAAATGCACCATTAAACTTCTAGGGTAGGGCGAACAGAGACCCGATCAGATCATTTTACATTATGGTTAATATAAGAATTCAGGGAAATTCTATCACATTTGTTCAATTTACGTCGTACCTATTTCAGATAGCATACTGGGCTAGGCGGCATCTTAAAGCACGTGGAATGGCGAGTGAAATGCACTATTAGACTTCTATGGTAGGGCGAACGGAGACCCGATTAGATCATTTTACATTAAGGTTAACATAAGAATTCACGGAAATTCTATCACGTTTGTTCAATTTACGTCGCTCCTATTTCAGATAGCGTATTGGGCTAGGCGGCATCTTAAAGCGCGTAGAAGGGCGAGTAAAATGCACTGCTAAACTTCTATGATAGAGCAATCAGAGACCCGATTAGATCATTTTATATTTTGTTTAATATTAGATTTCAGGGAAATTCTATCACATTTGTTCAATTTACGTCGCTCCTAATTCAGATAGCGTATTGGGCTAAGCGGCATCACAAAGCGCATGAAATGGCGAACAAAATGCACTATTTAACTTCTAGGCTAGGGCGAACAGAGACCAGATTAGATCATTTTATATTTTGGTTAACATAAGAATTCTGCGAAATTCTATCACATTTGTTCAATTTACGTCGCTCCTATTTCAGATAGCTTATTGGGCTTAGCGGCCTCTCAAAGCGCATGAAGTGACGAGTGAAATGCACTATTAAACTTCTAGGGTATGGCAAACAGAGACCCGCTTAGATCATTTTATATTTTGGTTAACATAAGAATTCTGCGAAATTCTATCACATTTGTTCAATTTACGTCGCTCCTATTTCAGATAGCTTATTGGGCTTAGCGGCCTCTCAAAGCGCATGAAGTGACGAGTGAAATGCACTATTAAACTTCTAGGGTATGGCAAACAGAGACCCGCTTAGATCATTTTATATTATGGTTAATTTAAGAATTCAGCAAAATTCCATCACATTTGTTCAACTTACGTCGCTCCTATTTCAGATAGCGTACTGGGCTAGGCAGCATCTTAAAGCGCGTGGAATGACGAGTGAAATGCACTATTAAACTTCTAGGCTAGGACGAACAGAGACCCGATTGTATCATTTTACATTTTGGTTAATAAAAGAATTAAGCGAAATTCTATAACATTTGTTCAACTTACGTCGCTCCTATTTCAGATAGCGTATTGGGCTAGGCGGCATCTTAAAGCGCGTAGAAGGGCGAGTAAGATGCACTGCTAAACTTCTATGATAGAGCAATCAGAGACCCGATTAGATCATTTTATATTTTGTTTAATATTAGATTTCAGGGAAATTCTATCACATTTGTTCAATTTACGTCGCTCCGAATTCAGATAGCGTATTGGGCTAAGCGGCATCACAAAGCGCATGAAATGGCGAACAAAATGCACTATTAAACTTCTAGGCTAGGGCGAACAGAGACCCGATTAGATCATTTTACATTATGGTTAATAAAAGAATTCAGCGAAATTCTATCACATTTGTTCAATTTACATCGCTCCTATTTCAGATAGCGTATTGGGCTAAGCGGCATCTCAAAGCGCATGAAATGACGAGTAAAATGCACTATTAAACTTCTAGGGTAGGGCAAACAGAGACCCGATTAGATCATTTTATATTATAGTGAATTCAAGAGTTCAGCGAAATTCTCTCACATTTGTTCAATTTACGTCGTACCTATTTCAGATAGCATACTGGGCTAGGCGGCATCTTAAAGCACGTGGAATGGCGAGTGAAATGCACTATTAGACTTCTATGGTAGGGCGAACGGAGACCCGATTAGATCATTTTACATTAAGGTTAACATAAGAATTCACGGAAATTCTATCACGTTTGTTCAATTTACGTCGCTCCTATTTCAGATAGCGTATTGGGCTAGGCGGCATCTTAAAGCGCGTAGAAGGGCGAGTAAAATGCACTGCTAAACTTCTATGATAGAGCAATCAGAGACCCGATTAGATCATTTTATATTTTGTTTAATATTAGATTTCAGGGAAATTCTATCACATTTGTTCAATTTACGTCGCTCCTAATTCAGATAGCGTATTGGGCTAAGCGGCATCACAAAGCGCATGAAATGGCGAACAAAATGCACTATTTAACTTCTAGGCTAGGGCGAACAGAGACCAGATTAGATCATTTTATATTTTGGTTAACATAAGAATTCTGCGAAATTCTATCACATTTGTTCAATTTACGTCGCTCCTATTTCAGATAGCTTATTGGGCTTAGCGGCCTCTCAAAGCGCATGAAGTGACGAGTGAAATGCACTATTAAACTTCTAGGGTATGGCAAACAGAGACCCGCTTAGATCATTTTATATTTTGGTTAACATAAGAATTCTGCGAAATTCTATCACATTTGTTCAATTTACGTCGCTCCTATTTCAGATAGCTTATTGGGCTTAGCGGCCTCTCAAAGCGCATGAAGTGACGAGTGAAATGCACTATTAAACTTCTAGGGTATGGCAAACAGAGACCCGCTTAGATCATTTTATATTATGGTTAATTTAAGAATTCAGCAAAATTCCATCACATTTGTTCAACTTACGTCGCTCCTATTTCAGATAGCGTACTGGGCTAGGCAGCATCTTAAAGCGCGTGGAATGACGAGTGAAATGCACTATTAAACTTCTAGGCTAGGGCGAACAGAGACCCGATTGTATCATTTTACATTTTGGTTAATAAAAGAATTAAGCGAAATTCTATAACATTTGTTCAACTTACGTCGCTCCTATTTCAGATAGCGTATTGTGCTTAGCGGCATCTCAAAGCGCATGAAATGACGAGTGAAATGCACTATTAAACTTCTAGGGTAGGGCAAACAGAGACCCGATTAAATCATTTAATATTATGGTTAATATAAGAATTCGGCGTAATTCTATCACATTTGTTCAACTTACGTCGCTCCTATTTCAGATAGCGTATTGGGCAATGCGGCATCTCAAAGCGCATGAAATGGCGAGTATAATGCACTGTTAAACGTCTAGGATAAGGCAAACAGAGACCCGATTAGATCATTTTATATTACGGTTAATATAAGAATTCGGCGTAATTCTATCACATTTGTTCAACTTGCGTCGCTCCTATTTCAGATAGCGTATTGGGCTAAGCGGCATCTCAAAGTGCATGAAATGGCGAGTCAAATGCACTATTAGACTTCTATGGTAGAGCGAACGGAGACCCGATTAGATCATTTTACATTAAGGTTAACATAAGAATTCACGGAAATTCTATCACGTTTGTTCAATTTACGTCGCTCCTATTTCAGATAGCGTATTGGTCTATGCGACATCTCAAAGCGCATGAAATGGCGAGTAAAATCCACTATTAAACTTCTAGGGCAGGGCAAACAAAGACCCGATTAAATCATTTTATATTATGGTTAATTTAAGAATTCAGCGTAATTCTATCACATTCGTTCAATTTACGTCGCTCCTATTTCAGGTAGCGTATTGGGCAATGCGGCATCTCAAAGCGCATGAAGTGACGAGTGAAATGCACTATTAAACTTCTATGATAGGGCCATCAGGGACCCGATTAGATCATTTTATATTTTGGTTAATATAAGAATTCAGCGTAATTCTATCACATTTGTTCAATTTACGTCGCGCCTATTTCAGATAGCTTATTGGGCTAAGCGGCGTCTCAAAGCGCATGAAATGACGAGTGAAATGCACTATTAAACTTCTAGGGTAGGGCGAACAGAGACCCGATTAGATCATTTTACGTTAATGTTAATATAAGATTTCAGGGAAATACTATCACATTTGTTCAATTTACGTCGCTCCTATTTCAGATAGCGTATTGGGCGAAGCGGCATCTCAAAGCGCATGAAATCGCGAATAAAATGCACTATTAAACTTCTAGGCTAGGGCGAACAGAGACCCGATTAGATCATTTTACATTATGGTTAATAAAAGAATTCAGCGAAATTCTATCACATTTGTTCAATTTACATCGCTCCTATTTCAGATAGCGTATTGGGCTAAGCGGCGTCTCAAAGCGCATGAAATGACGAGTAAAATGCACTATTAAACTTCTAGGGTAGGGCAAACAGAGAACCGATTAGATCATTTTATATTATAGTGAATTCAAGAGTTCAGCGAAATTCTCCCACATTTGTTCAATTTACGTCGTACCTATTTCAGATAGCATACTGGGCTAGGCGGCATCTTAAAGCACGTGGAATGGCGAGTGAAATGCACTATTAGACTTCTATGGTAGGGCGAACGGAGACCCGATTAGATCATTTTACATTAAGGTTAACATAAGAATTCACGGAAATTCTATCACGTTTGTTCAATTTACGTCGCTCCTATTTCAGATAGCGTATTGGGCTAGGCGGCATCTTAAAGCGCGTAGAAGGGCGAGTAAGATGCACTGCTAAACTTCTATGATAGAGCAATCAGAGACCCGATTAGATCATTTTATATTTTGTTTAATATTAGATTTCAGGGAAATTCTATCACATTTGTTCAATTTACGTCGCTCCGAATTCAGATAGCGTATTGGGCTAAGCGGCATCACAAAGCGCATGAAATGGCGAACAAAATGCACTATTTAACTTCTAGGCTAGGGCGAACAGAGACCAGATTAGATCATTTTATATTTTGGTTAACATAAGAATTCTGCGAAATTCTATCACATTTGTTCAATTTACGTCGCTCCTATTTCAGATAGCTTATTGGGCTTAGCGGCCTCTCAAAGCGCATGAAGTGACGAGTGAAATGCACTATTAAACTTCTAGGGTATGGCAAACAGAGACCCGCTTAGATCATTTTATATTTTGGTTAACATAAGAATTCTGCGAAATTCTATCACATTTGTTCAATTTACGTCGCTCCTATTTCAGATAGCTTATTGGGCTTAGCGGCCTCTCAAAGCGCATGAAGTGACGAGTGAAATGCACTATTAAACTTCTAGGGTATGGCAAACAGAGACCCGCTTAGATCATTTTATATTTTGGTTAACATAAGAATTCTGCGAAATTCTATCACATTTGTTCAATTTACGTCGCTCCTATTTCAGATAGCTTATTGGGCTTAGCGGCCTCTCAAAGCGCATGAAGTGACGAGTGAAATGCACTATTAAACTTCTAGGGTATGGCAAACAGAGACCCGCTTAGATCATTTTATATTATGGTTAATTTAAGAATTCAGCAAAATTCCATCACATTTGTTCAACTTACGTCGCTCCTATTTCAGATAGCGTACTGGGCTAGGCAGCATCTTAAAGCGCGTGGAATGACGAGAGAAATGCACTATTAAACTTCTAGGCTAGGGCGAACAGAGACCCGATTGTATCATTTTACATTTTGGTTAATAAAAGAATTAAGCGAAATTCTATAACATTTGTTCAACTTACGTCGCTCCTATTTCAGATAGCGTATTGGGCTAAGCGGCATCTTAAAGCGCGTGGAAGGGCGAGTAAAATGCACTATTAAACTTCTAGGGTAGGGCAAACAGAGACCCGATTAGATCATTTTATATTAGGGTTAATTTAAGAATTCAGCGAAATTCTATCACATTTGTTCAACTTCCGTCGCTCCTAGTTCAGATAGCGTACTGGGCTAGGCGGCATCTTAAAGCGCGTGGAAGGGCGAGTAAAATGCACTACTAAACTTCTATGATAGGGCAATCAGAGAGTCGATTAGATCATTTTATATTTTGGTTAATATAAGAATTCAGCGAAATTCTATCACATTTGTTCAATTTACGTCGCTCCTATTTCAGATAGCGTATTGGGCTAAGCTGCATCTCAAAGCGCATGAAATGACGAGTGAAATGCACTATTAATCTTCTAGGGTAGGGCGAACAGAGACCTGATTAGAACATTTTACATTAAGGTTAATATAAGAATTCAGCGAAATTCTCTCACATTTGTTCAATTTACGTCGCTGATATTTCAGATAGCGGATTGGGCTAAGCGGCATCTCAAAGCGCAAGAAATGGCGAGTAGAATGCACTATTAAACTACTAGGGTAGGGCAAACAGAGACCCGATTAGATCATTTCATATTAGGGTTAATTTAAGAATTCTGCGAAATTCTATCACATTTGTTCAACTTACGTCGCTCCTATTTCAGATAGCGTACTGGGATATGCGGCATCTTGAAGCGCGTGGAACGGCGAGTAAAATGCACTACTAAACTTCTATGATACGGCAATCAGAGAGCCGATTAGGTCATTTTATATTTTGGTTAATATAAGGATTCAGCGAAATTGTATCACATTTGTTCAATTTACGTCGCTGATATTTCAGATAGCGTATTGGGCTAAGCGGCATCTCAAAGCGCAAGAAATGGCAAGTAAAATGCACTATTAAACTTCTAGGGTAGGGCAAACAGAGACCCGATAAGAAAACTCTATATTATGGTTAATTTAAGAATTCATCGAAATTCTATCACATTTGTTCAATTTACGTCGCTCCTATTTCAGATAGCGTATTGGGCTAAGCGGCATCTCAATGCGCATGAAATGGCGAGTAAAATGCACTACTAAACTTCTAGGGTAGGGCAAACAGAGACCCGATTAGATCATTTTATATTACAGTTAATATAAGAATTCAGCGAAATTCTATCACATTTGCCCAATTTACGTCGCTCCTATTTCAGATAGCGAATTGGGCTAAGCGGCATCTCAAAGCGCAAGAAATGGCGAGTAAAATGCACTCTTAAGCTACTGGGGTAGGGCAGCAGAGACCCGATTAGATCATTTTATATTAGGGTTAATTTAAGAATTCAGCGAAATTCTATCACATTTGTTCAACTTACGTCGCTCCTATTTCAGATAGCGTACTGGAGTAGGCGGCATCTTAAAGCGCGTGGAACGGCGAGTAAAAGGCACTACTAAACTTCTATGATACGGCAATCAGAGAGCCGATTAGATCATTTTATATTTTGGTTAATATAAGGATTCAGCGAAATTCTATCACATTTGTTTAATTTACGTCGCTGATATTTCAGATAGCTTATTGGGCTAAGCGGCATCTCAAAGCGCAAGAAATGGCGAGTAAAATGAACTATTAAACTTCTAGGGTAGGGCAAACAGAGACCCGATTAGATCATTTTACATTATGGTTAATAAATGAATTCACTGAAATTTTATCACATTTGCTCAATTTACGTCGCTCCTATTTCAGAAAGCGTACTGGGCTAGGCGGCATCTCAAAGCGCATGAAATGGCGAGTAAAATGCACTATTAAACTTCTAGGCTAGGGCGAACAGAGACCCGATTAGATCATTTTACATTATGGTTAATAAAAGAATTCAGCGAAATTCTATCACATTTGTTCAATTCACATCGCTCCTATTTCAGATAGCGTATTGGGCTAAGCGGCACCTCAAAGCGCATGAAATGACGAGTAAAATGCACTATTAATCTTCTAAGGTAGGGCAAACAGAGACCCGATTAGATAATTTTATATTATAGTTAATTTAAGAATTCAGCGAAATTCTATCACATTTGTTCAATTTACGTCGCTCCTATTTCAGATAGCGTATTGGGCTAAGCGGCATCTCAAACCGCATGGAATGGCGAGAAAAATGCACTATTAAACTTCTAGGGTAAGGCAAACAGAGACCCGATTAGATCATTCTATATTACGGTTAATATAAGAATTCAGCGTATTTCGATCACATTTGTTCAATTTACGTCGCTCCTATTTCAGATAGCGTATTGGGCTAAGAGGCATCTCAAAGCGCATGAAATGGCGAGTTAAATGCACTATTAAACTTCTAGGGTAGGGCAAACAGGGACCCGATTAGATCATTTTATATTACGGTTAATATATGAATTCAGCGAAATTCTATCATATTTGTTCAATTTACGTCGCTCCTATTTCAGATAGCGTATTGGGCTAAGCGGCATCTGAAAGCGCATGAAATGACGAGTGACATGCACTATTAAACTTCTAGGGTAGGGCGAACAGAGACCCGATTAGATCATTTTACATTAAGGTTAATATAAGAACTCAGGGAAATTCTATCACAATTGTTCAATTTACGTTGTTCCTATTTCAGATAGCGTACTGGGCTAGGCGGCATCTTAAAGCGCGTGGAATGGCGAGTAAAATGCACTGTATAAACTTCTATGATAGGGCAATCAGAGAGCCGATTAGATCATTTTATATTTTGGTTAATATAAGAATTCAGCGAAATTCTATCACATTTGTTCAATTTACGTCGCTCCTATTTCAGATGGCGTATTGGGCTAGGCGGCATCTCAATGCGCATGAAATGACGAGTGAAATGCACTATTAAACCTCTAGGGTAGGGCGAACAAAGACCCGATTAGATCATTTTATATTACGGTTAATATAAGAATCCAGCGTAATACTATCACATTTGTCCAATTTACGTCGCTCCTATTTCAGATAGCGAATTGGGCTAAGCTGCATCTCAAAGCGTAAGAAATGGCAAGTAAAATGCACTGTTAAACTTCTAGGATAGGGCAAACAGAGACCCGATTAGATCATTTTATATTATGGTTAATTTAAGAATTCAGCAAGTTTCCATCACATTTTTTCAATTTACGTTGTTCCTATTTCAGATAGCGTACTGGGCTAGGCGGCATCTTAAAGCGCGTGGAATGGCGAGTAAAATGCACTATATAAACTTCTATGATAGGGCAATCAGAGACCCGATTAGATCATTTTATATTTTGGTTAATATAAGAATTCAGCGAAATTCTATCACATTTGTTCAATTTACGTCGCTCCTATTTCAGATAGCGTATTGGGCTAAGCGTCTTCTCAAAGCGCATTAAATGGCGAGTAAAATGCACTATTAAACTTCTAGGGTAGGGCAAACAGAGACCCGATTAGATCATTTTATATTACGGTTAATATAAGAATTCAGCGTAATACTATCACATTTGTTCAACTTACGTCACTCCTATTTCAGATAGCGCACTGGGCTAGGCGGCATGTTAAAGCGCGTGGAATGGCGAGTAAAACGCACTATATAAACTTCTATGATAGGGCAATCAGAGACCCGATTAGATCATTTTATATTTTCGTTAATATAAGAATTCAGCGAAATACTATCACATTTGTTCAATTTACGTCACTCTGATATCAGATAGCGTATTCGGCTAAGCAGCATCTCAAAGCGCATGCAATGGCGAATAAAATGCACTATTACACTTCTAGACTAGGACGACCAGAGACCCGATTAGATCATTTTACATTATGGTTAATAAATGAATTCACTGAAATTCTATCACATTTGTTCAATTTACGTCGCTCCTATTTCAGATGGCGTATTGGGCTAAGCGGCATGTCAAAGCGCATGAAATGACGAGTAAAATGCACTATTAAACTTCTAGGGTACGGCAAACAGAGACCCGATTAGATCATTTTATATTACGGTTAATATAAGAATTCAGCGTAATTCTATCACATTTGTTCAACTTACGTCGCTCCTATTTCAGATAGCGTACCGGGCTAGGCGGCATCTTATAGCGCGTGGATGGGCGAGTAAAATGCACTACTAAACTTCTATGATAGGGCAATCAGAGTTCCGATTAGATCATTTTATATTTTGTTTATTATAACATTTCAGGGAAATTCTATCACATTTGTTCAATTTACGTCGCTCCTATTTCAGATAGCGTATTGGGCTAAGCGGCATCTCAAAGCGCATGAAATGGCGAGTAAAATGCACTATTAAACTTCTAGGATAAGGCAAAGAGAGACCCGATTATATCATTTTATATTACGGTTAATATAAGAATTCAGCGTAATTCTGTGACATTTGTTCAACTTACGTGCCTCCTATTTCAGATAGCGTACTGGGCTAGGCGGCATCTTAAAGCGCGTGGAATGACGAGTACAATGCACTATTAAACTTCTATGATAGGGCAATCAGAGACCCGATTAGAACATTTTATATTTTGGTTAATATAAGAATTCAGCGAAATTCTATCACATTTGTTCAATTTACGTCGCTGATATTTCAGATAGCGTACTGGGCTAAGCGGCATCTCAAAGCGCAAGAAATGGCGAGTAAAATGCACTATTAAACTTCGAGGGTAGGGCAAACAGAGACCCGATTAGATCATTTTACATTATGGTTCATAAATGAATTCACTGAAATTCTATCACATTTGTTCAATTTACGTCGCTCCTATTACAGATAGCGTATTGGGCTGAGCGGCATGTCAAATCGCATGAAATGACGAGTAAAATGCACTACTAAACTTCTATGGTAGGGCAATCAGAGTCCCGTTTAGATCATTTTATGTATTGTATAATATAAGATTTCAGGGAAATTCTATCACGTTTGTTCAATTTACGTCGCTCCTATTTCAGATAGCGTATTGGGCTAAGCGACATCTCACAGCGCATGAAAGGACGAGAGAAATGCACTATTAAACTTCTTGGGTAGGGCGAACAGAGACCCGATTAGGTCATTTCATATTATGGTTAATTTATGAATTCAGCGAAATTCTATCACATTTGTTCAATTTACATCGCTCCTATTTCAAATAGCGTATTGGGCTAAGCTGCATCTCAATGCGCATGAAATGGCGAGTAAAATGCACTATTAAACCTCTAGGATAAGGCAAACGGAGACCCGATTAGACCATTTTATGTTACGGTTGATATAAGAATTCAGCGTTATTCTATTACATTTGTTCAACTTGCGCCGCTCCTATTTCAGATAGCGTACTGGGCTAGGCGGCATCTTAAAGCGCGTGGAATGGCGAGCAAAATGCACTCTTAAACTTCTATGATAGGGCAATCAGAGACCCGATTAGATCATTTTATATTTTGGTTAATATAAGAATTCAGCGAAATTCTATCACATATGTTCAATTTACGTCGCTTCTATTTCAGATAGCGTATTGGGCTAAGCGGCATATCAAAGCGCAAGAAATGGCGAGTAAAATGCACTATTAAACTTCTAGGGTAGGGCAAACAGAGACCCCATTAGATCATTTTATATTTTGGTTAATTTAAGAATTCAGCAAAATTCTATCACATTTGTTCAATTTACGTCGCTCCTATTTCAGATAGCGTACTGGGCTAGGCGGCATCTTAATGTGGGTGGCATGGCGAGTAAAATGCACTATTAAAATTCTATGATAGGTCAATCAGAGACCCGATTAGATCATTTTATATTTTGTATAATATAAGAATTCAGCGAAATTCTATCACATTTGTTCAATTTACGTCGCTCCTATTACAGATAGCTTATTGGGCTTAGCGGCATCTCAAAGCGCATGAAATGACGAGTGAAATGCACTATTATCTTCTAGGATCAGGCAAACAGAGACCCGATTAGATCATTTTATATTACGGTTAATATAAGAATGCAGCGTAATTCTATCACATCTGTTCAACTTACGTCGCTCCTATTTCAGATAGCGTACTGGGCTAGGCGGCATCTCAATGCGCATGAAATGGCGCGTAAAATGCACTATTATCTTCTAGGATCAGGCAAACAGAGACCCGATTAGATCATTTTATATTACGGTTAATATAAGAATTCAGCGTAATTCTATCACATCTGTTCAACTTACGTCGCTCCTATTTCGGATAGCGTACTGGGCTAGGCGGCATCCTAAAGCGCGTGGAGTGTCGAGTAAAATGCACTATTACTCTTCTATGATAGGGCAATCAGAGACCCGATTAGATCATTTTATATTTTGGTTAATATAAGAATTCAGCGAAATTCTATCACATTTGTTAAATTAACGTCGCTCCTATTTCAGATAGCGTATTGGGCTAAGCGGCATCTCAAAGCGCATGAAATGGCGAACAAAATACACTATTAAACTTCTAGGCTAGGGCGAACAGAGACCAGATTAGATCATTTTATAATTTGGTTAACATAAGAATTCTGCGAAATTCTATCACATCTGTTCAATTTACGTCGCTCCTATTTCAGATTGCTTATTGGGCTTAGCGGCATCTCAAAGCGCATGACGTGACGAGTGAAATGCACTATAAAACTTCTAGGGTAGGGCAAACAGCGACCCGATTATATCATTTTATATTATGGTTAATTTAAGAATTCAGCGAAGTTCTATCACATTTGTTCAATTTACGTCGCTCCTATTTCAGATAGCGTATTGGGCTTAGCGGCATCTCAAAGCGCATGAAGTGACGAGTGAAATGCACTATTAAACTTCTAGGGTAGGGCAAACAGAGACCCGATTAGATCATTTTATATTACGGTTAATAGAAGAATGCAGCGTAATTCTATCACATTTGTTCATCTTACGTCGCTCCTATTTCAGATAGCGTACTGGGCTAGGCGGCATCTTAAAGCGCGTGGAAGGGCGAGTAAAATGCACTACCAAACTTCTATGATAGAGCAATCAGAGACCCGATTAGATCATTTTATATTTTGTTTAATATAAGATTTCAGGGTAATTCTATCACATTTGTTCAATTTCCGTCGCTCCTATTTCAGATAGCGTATTGGGCTAAGCGGTATCTCAAAGCGCATGAAATGGCGAACAAAATGCACTATTAAACTTCTAGGCTAGGGCGAACAGAGACCAGATTAGATCATTTTATATTTTGGTTAACATAAGAATTCTGCGAAATTCTATCACATTTGTTCAATTTACGTTGCTCCTATTTCAGATAGCTTATTGGGCTTAGCGGCATCTCAAAGCGCATGAAATGACGAGTGTAATGCACTATTAAACTTCTAGGGTAGGGCAAACAGAGACCCGATTAGATCATTTTACATTATGGTTAATAAAAGATTTCAGCGAAATTCTATCACATTTGTTCAACTTACGTCGCTCCTATTTTAGATAGCGTATTGGGCTAAGCGGCATCTCAAAGCGCATGAAATGGCGAGTAAAATGCACTATTAAAATTCTATGATAGGTCAATCAGAGACCCGATTAGATCATTTTATATTATGGTTAATATAAGAATTCAGCAAAATTCTATCACATCTGTTCAACTTACGTCGCTCCTATTTCAGATAGCGTACTGGGCTACGCGGCATCTCAAAGCGCATGAAATGGCGAGTGAAATGCACTATTAAACTTCTAGGGTAGGGCAAACAGAGACCCGATTATATCATCTAATATTGTGGTTAATTTAAGAATTCAGCAAAATTCTGTTACATTTGTTCAATTTACGTCGCTCCTATTTCAGATAGCTTATTGGGCTAAGCGGCATCTCAAAGCGCATGAAATGGCGAGTAAAATGCACTATTAAACCTCTAGGGTAGGGCAAACAGAGACCCGATTAGATCATTTTATATTATGGTTAATTTAAGAATTCAGCAAAATTCTATCACATTTGTTCAATTTACGTCGTCCCTATTTCAGATAGCGTCCTGGGCTAAGCGGCATCTAAAAGCGCATGAAATGACGAGTATAATGCACTATTATACTTCGAGGATAAGGCAAACAGAGACCCGATTAGATCACTATATTATGGTTAATTTAAGAATTCAGCGAAATTCTATCACATTTGTTCAATTTACGTCGCTCCTATTTCAGATAGCGTATTGGGCGAAGCGGCTTCTCAAAGCGCATGAAATGGAGAATAAAATGCACTATTAAACTTCTAGGCTAGGGCGAACAGAGACCCGATTAGATCATTTTACATTATGGTTAATAAAAGAATTCAGCGAAATTCTGTCACATTTGTTCAATTTACGTCGCTCCTATTTCAGATAGCGTATTGGGCGAAGCGGCTTCTCAAAGCGCATGAAATGGAGAATAAAATGCACTATTAAATTTCTAGGCTAGGGCGAACAGAGACCCGATTAGATCATTTTACATTATGGTTAATAAAAGAATTCAGCGAAATTCTATCACATTTCTTCAATTTACATCGCTCCTATTTCAGATAGCGTATTGGGCTAAGCGGCATCTCAAATCGCATGAAATGACGAGTAAAATGCACTATTAAACTTCTAGGGTAGGGCAAACAGAGACCCGATTAGATCATTTTATATTATAGTGAATTTAAGAGTTCAGCGAAATTCTCTCACATTTGTTCAATTTACGTCGCTCCTATTTCAGATAGCGTACTGGGCTATGCGGCATTTTAAAGCGTGTGGAATGGCTATTAAAATGCACTATTAAACTTCTAGGGTAGGGTAAGCAGAGACCCGATTAGATCATTTTATATTATGGTTAATTTAAGAATTCAGCAAAATTCTATCACATCTGTTCAACTTACGTCGCTCCTATTTCAGATAGCGTACTGGGCTACGCGGCATCTCAAAGCGCATGAAATGGCGAGTGAAATGCACTATTAAACTTCTAGGGTAGGGCAAACAGAGACCCGATTAGATCATCTAATATTGTGGTTAATTTAAGAATTCAGCAAAATTCTGTTACATTTGTTCAATTTACGTCGCTCCTATTTCAGATAGCTTATTGGGCTAAGCGGCATCTCAAAGCGCATGAAATGGCGAGTAAAATGCACTATTAAACCTCTAGGGTAGGGCAAACAGAGACCCGATTAGATCATTTTATATTATGGTTAATTTAAGAATTCAGCAAAATTCTATCACATTTGTTCAATTTACGTCGTTCCTATTTCAGATAGCGTCCTGGGCTAAGCGGCATCTAAAAGCGCATGAAATGACGAGTAAAATACACTATTAAACTTCTAGGGTAGGGCAAACAGAGACCCGATTAGATCATTTTATATTATAGTGAATTTAAGAGTTCAGCGAAATTCTCTCACATTTGTTCAATTTACGTCGCTCCTATTTCAGATAGCGTATTGGGCTACGCGGCATCTCAAAGCGCATGAAATGGCGAGTATAATGCACTGTTAAACTTGTAGGGTAAGGCAAACAGAGACCCGATTAGATCATTTTATATTATGGTTAATTTAAGAATTCAGCGAAATTCTATCACATTTGTTCAATTTACGTCGCTCCGATTTCAGACTGCGTATTCGGCTAAGCGGCATCTGAAGGCGCATGAAATGGCGAGTAAAATGCACTATTAAACTTCTAGGGTAGGGCAAACAGAGACCCGATTAGATCATTTTATATTATGGTTAATAAAAGATTTCAGCGAAATTCTATCACATTTGTTCAACTTACGTCGCTCCTATTTTAGATAGCGTATTGGGCTAAGCGGCATCTCAAAGCGCATGAAATGGCGAGTAAAATGCACTATTAAAATTCTATGATAGGTCAATCAGAGACCCGATTAGATCATTTTATATTATGGTTAATTTAAGAATTCAGCAAAATTCTATCACATCTGTTCAACTTACGTCGCTCCTATTTCAGATAGCGTACTGGGCTACGCGGCATCTCAAAGCGCATGAAATGGCGAGTGAAATGCACTATTAAACTTCTAGGGTAGGGCAAACAGAGACCCGATTAGATCATCTAATATTGTGGTTAATTTAAGAATTCAGCAAAATTCTGTTACATTTGTTCAATTTACGTCGCTCCTATTTCAGATAGCTTATTGGGCTAAGCGGCATCTCAAAGCGCATGAAATGGCGAGTAAAATGCACTATTAAACCTCTAGGGTAGGGCAAACAGAGACCAGATTAGATCATTTTATATTATGGTTAATTTAAGAATTCAGCAAAATTCTATCACATTTGTTCAATTTACGTCGTTCCTATTTCAGATAGCGTCCTGGGCTAAGCGGCATCTAAAAGCGCATGAAATGACGAGTAAAATGCACTATTAAACTTCTAGGGTAGGGCAAACAGAGACCCGATTAGATCATTTTATATTATAGTGAATTTAAGAGTTCAGCGAAATTCTCTCACATTTGTTCAATTTACGTCGCTCCTATTTCAGATAGCGTATTGGGCTACGCGGCATCTCAAAGCGCATGAAATGGCGAGTATAATGCACCGTTAAACTTGTAGGGTAAGGCAAACAGAGACCCGATTAGATCATTTTATATTATGGTTAATTTAAGAATTCAGCGAAATTCTATCACATTTGTTCAATTTACGTCGCTCCGATTTCAGATTGCGTATTCGGCTAAGCGGCATCTGAAGGCGCATGAAATGGCGAGTAAAATGCACTATTAAACTTCTAGGGTAGGGCAAACAGAGACCCGATTAGATCATTTTATATTATGGTTAATTTAAGAATTCAGCAAAATTCTATCACATTTGTTCAATTTACGTCGCTCCTATTTCAGATAGCGTACTGGGCTAGGCAGCATCTTAAAGCGCGTGGAATGACGAGTGAAATGCACTATTAAACTTCTATGATAGGGCGAACAGAGACCCGATTAGATCATTTTACATTAATGTTAATATAAGAATTCAGGGAAATTCTATCACATTTGTTCAATTTACGTCGCTCCTATTTCAGATAGCGTATTGGGCTACGCGGCATCTCAAAGCGCATGAAATGGCGAACAAAATGCACTATTTAACTTCTAGGCTAGGGCGAACAGAGACCAGATTAGATCATTTTATATTTTGGTTAACATAAGAATTCTGCTAAATTTTATCACATTTGTTCAATTTACGTCGCTCCTATTTCAGATAGCTTATTGGGCTTAGCGGCATCTCAAAGCGCATGAAGTGACGAGTGAAATGCACTATTAAACTTCTAGGGTAGGGCAAACAGAGACCCGCTTAGATCATTTTATATTATGGTTAATTTAAGAATTCAGCAAAATTCCATCACATTTGTTCAACTTACGTCGCTCCTATTTCAGATAGCGTACTGGGCTAGGCAGCATCTTAAAGCGCGTGGAATGACGAGTGAAATGCACTATTAAACTTCTAGGGTAGGGCAAACAGAGACCCGATTAGATCATTTTATGTTATGGTTAATTTAAGAATTCAGCAAAATTCTATCACATTTGTTCAATTTACGTCGTTCCTATTTCAGATAGCATACTGGGCTAGGCGGCATCTTAAAGCGCGTGGAAGGGCGAGTAAAATGCACTATTAAACTTCTATGATAGGGCAATCGGAGACCCGATTAGATCATTTTACATTAAGGTTAACATAAGAATTCACGGAAATTCTATCACGTTTGTTCAATTTACGTCGCTCCTATTTCAGATAGCGTATTGGGCTATGCGGCATCTCAAAGCGCATGAAATGGCGAGTAAAATGCACTATTAAACTTCTAGGGCAGGGCAAACAAAGACACGATTAAATCATTTTATATTATGGTTAATTTAAGAATTCAGCGTAATTCTATCACATTCGTTCAATTTACGTCGCTCCTATTTCAGGTAGCGTATTGGGCAATGCGGCATCTCGAAGCGCATGAAGTGACGAGTGAAATGCACTATTAAACTTCTAGGGTAGGGCAAACAGAGACCCGCTTAGATCATTTTATATTATGGTTAATTTAAGAATTCAGCAAAATTCCATCACATTTGTTCAACTTACGTCGCTCCTATTTCAGATAGCGTACTGGGCTAGGCAGCATCTTAAAGCGCGTGGAATGACGAGTGAAATGCACTATTAAACTTCTAGGGTAGGGCAAACAGAGACACGATTAGATCATTTAATATTATGGTTAATTTAAGAATTAAGCGAAATTCTATCACATTTGTTCAATTTACGGCGCTCCTATTTCAGATAGCGTATTGGGCTAAGCGGCATCTGAAGGCGCATGAAATGGCGAGTAAAATGCACTATTAAACTTACAGGCTAGGGCGAACAGAGACCCGATTAGATCATTTTACATTAAGGTTAATATAAGAATTCACGGAAATTCTATCACATTTGTTCAATTTACGTCGCTCCTATTTCAGATACCGTATTGGGCTATGCGGCATCTCAAAGCGCATGAAATGGCGAGTACAATGCACTATTAAACTTCTAGGGTAAGGCAAACAAAGACCCGATTAAATCATTTTATATTATGGTTAATATAAGAATGCAGCGTAATTCTATCACATTCGATCAATTTACGTCGCTCCTATTTCAGATAGCGTATTGGGCTACGCGGCATCTCAAAGCGCATGAAATGGCGAGTATAATGCACTGTTAAACTTGTAGGGTAAGGCAAACAGAGACCCGATTAGATCATTTTATATTATGGTTAATTTAAGAATTCAGCGAAATTCTATCACATTTGTTCAATTTACGTCGCGCCTATTTCAGATAGCTTATTGGGCTAAGCGGCGTCTCAAAGCGCATGAAATGACGAGTGAAATGCACTATTAAACTTCTAGGGTAGGGCGAACAGAGACCCGATTAGATCATTTTACGTTAATGTTAATATAAGATTTCAGGGAAATTCTATCACATTTGTTCAATTTACGTCGCTCCTACTTCAGATAGCGTATTGGGCTAAGCAGCATCTCAAAGCGCATGAAATGGCGAGTGAAATGCACTATTAGACTTCTATGGTAGGGCGAACAGAGATGCGATTGGATCATTTTACATTAAGGTTAATATAAGAATTCACGGAAATTCCATCACATTTGTTCGATTTACGTCGCTCCTATTTCAGATAGCGTATCGGGCTAAGCGGCATCTCAAAGCGCATGAAATGGCGAATAAAATGCACTATTAAACTTCTAGGCTAGGGCGAACAGAGACCAGATTAGATCATTTTACATTATGGTTAATAAAAGAATTCAGCGAAATTCTATCACATTTGTTCAATTTACATCGCTCCTATTTCAGATAGCGTATTGGGCTAAGCGGCATCTCAAAGCGCATGAAATGACGAGTAAAATGCACTATTAAACTTCTAGGGTAGGGCAAACAGAGACCCGATTAGATCATTTTATATTATAGTGAATTGAAGAGTTCAGCGAAATTCTCTCACATTTGTTCAATTTACGTCGCTCCTATTTCAGATAGCTTATTGGGCTTAGCGGCCTCTCAAAGCGCATGAAGTGACCAGTGAAATGCACTATTAAACTTCTAGGGTAGGGCAAACAGAGACCCGCTTAGATCATTTTATATTATGGTTAATTTAAGAATTCAGCAAAATTCCATCACATTTGTTCAACTTACGTCGCTCCTATTTCAGATAGCGTACTGGGCTAGGCAGCATCTTAAAGCGCGTGGAATGACGAGTGAAATGCACTATTAAACTTCTAGGGTAGGGCAAACAGAGACCCGATTAGGTGATTTTATGTTATGGTTAATTTAAGAATTCAGCAAAATTCTATCACATTTGTTCAATTTACGTCGTTCCTATTTCAGATAGCATACTGGGCTAGGCGGCATCTTAAAGCGCGTGGAAGGGCGAGTAAAATGCACTATTAAACTTTTATGATAGGGCAATCGGAGACCCGATTAGATCATTTTATATTTTGGTTAATATAAGAATTCAGCAAAATTCTATCACATTTGTTCAATTTACGTCGCTCCTATTTCAGATAGCGTATTGTGCTTAGCGGCATCTCAAAGCGCATGAAATGACGAGTGAAATGCACTATTAAACTTCTAGGGTAGGGCAAGCAGAGACCTGATTAGATCATTTTATATTATGGTTAATTTAAGAATTCAGCGAAATTCTATCACATT
Organism: Macropis europaea; assembly: GCA_916610135.2. NCBI lineage: Eukaryota > Metazoa > Arthropoda > Insecta > Hymenoptera > Melittidae > Macropis > Macropis europaea. The sequence continues at coordinate 20,746 of CAKAJE020000535.1, read as the reverse complement.
TGTTCAATTTACGTCGCTCCTATTTCAGATAGCGTATTCGGCTAAGCGGCATCCGAAGGCGCATGAAATGGCGAGTAAAATGCACTGTTAAACTTCTAGGATAAGGCAAACAGAGACCCGATTAGATCATTTTATATTACGGTTAATATAAGAATTCGGCGTAATTCTGTCACATTTGTTCAACTTACGTCGCTCCTATTTCAGATAGCGTATTGGGCTAAGCGGCATCTCAAAGTGCATGAAATGGCGAGTCAAATGCACTATTAGACTTCTATGGTAGGGCGAACGGAGACCCGATTAGATCATTTTACATTAAGGTTAACATAAGAATTCACGGAAATTCTATCACGTTTGTTCAATTTACGTCGCTCCTATTTCAGATAGCGTATTGGTCTATGCGACATCTCAAAGCGCATGAAATGGCGAGTAAAATCCACTATTAAACTTCTAGGGCAGGGCAAACAAAGACCCGATTAAATTATTTTATATTATGGTTAATTTAAGAATTCAGCGTAATTCTATCACATTCGTTCAATTTACGTCGCTCCTATTTCAGGTAGCGTATTGGGCAATGCGGCATCTCAAAGCGCATGAAGTGACGAGTGAAATGCACTATTAAACTCCTAGGGTAGGGCAAACAGAGACCCGCTTAGATCATTTTATATTATGGTTAATTTAAGAATTCAGCAAAATTCCATCACATTTGTTCAACTTACGTCGCTCCTATTTCAGATAGCGTACTGGGCAAGGCAGCCTCTTAAAGCGCGTGGAATGGCGAGTAAAATGCACTATTAAACTTCTATGATAGGGCAATCGGAGACCCGATTAGATCATTTTATATTTTGGTTAATATAAGAATTCAGCAAAATTCTATCACATTTGTTCAATTTACGTCGTTCCTATTTCAGGTAGCTTATTGGGCTAAGCGGCATCTCAAAGCGCATGAAATGACGAGTGAAATGCACTATTAAACTTCTAGGGTAGGGCAAACAGAGACACGATTAGATCATTTAATATTATGGATAACTTAAGGATTAAGCGAAATTCTATCACATTTGTTCAATTTACGTCGCTCCTATTTCAGATAGCGTATTGGGCTAAGCGGCATCTGAAGGCGCATGAAATGGCGACCAAAATGCACTATTAAACTTCTAGGGTAGGGCGAACAGAGACCCGATTAGATCATTTTATATTATGGTTAATTTAAGAATTCAGCAAAATTCTATCACATTTGTTCAATTTACGTCGCTCCTATTTCAGATAGCGTACTGGGCTAGGCGGCATCTTAAAGCGCGTGGAATGGCGAGTAAAATGCACTATTAAACTTCTATGGTAGGGCGAACGGAGACCCGATTAGATCATTTTACATTAAGGTTAACATAACAATTCACGGAAATTCTATCACGTTTGTTCAATTTACGTCGCTCCTATTTCAGATAGCGTATTGGACTATGCGGCATCTCAAAGCGCATGAAATGGCGAGTAAGATGCACTATTAAACTTCTAGGGCAGGGCAAACAAAGACCCGATTAAATCATTTTATATTATGGTTAATTTAAGAATGCAGCGTAATTCTATCACATTCGTTCAATTTACGTCGCTCCTATTTCAGGTAGCGTATTGGGCAATGCGGCATCCCGAAGCGCATGAAATGGCGAGTATAATGCACTGTTAAACTTGTAGGATAAGGCAAACAGAGACCCGATTAGATCATTTTATATTATGGTTAATTTGAGAATTCAGCGAAATTCTATCACATTTGTTCAATTTACGTCACTCCTATTTCAGATAGCGTATTGTGCTTAGCGGCATCTCAAAGCGCATGAAATGACGAGTGAAATGCACTATTAAACTTCTAGGGTAGGGCAAACAGAGACCCGATTAGATCATTTTATATTATGGTTAATATAAGAATTCAGCAAAATTCTATCACATTTGTTCAATTTACGTCGCTCCTATTTCAGATAGCGTACTGGGCTAGGCGGCATCTTAAAGCGCGTGGAATGGCGAGTAAAATGCACTATTAAACTTCTATGATAGGGCGAACAGACACCCGATTAGATCATTTTACATTAATGTTAATATAAGAATTCAGGGAAATTCTATCACATTTGTTCAATTTACGTCGCTCCTATTTCAGATAGCTTATTGGGCTAAGCGGCATCTCAAAGAGCATGAAATGACGAGTGAAATGCACTATTTAACTTCTAGTCTAGGGCGAACAGAGACCAGATTAGATCATTTTATATTTTGGTTAACATAAGAATTCTGCGAAATTCTATCACATTTGTTCAATTTACGTCGCTCCTATTTCAGATAGCGTATTGTGCTTAGCGGCATCTCAAAGCGCATGAAATGACGAGTGAAATGCACTATTAAACTTCTCTGATAGGGCAATCAGGGATCCGATTAGATCATTTTATATTTTGGTTAATATAAGAATTCAGCGAAATTCTATCACATTTGTTCAATTTACGTCGCGCCTATTTCAGATACCTTATTGGGCTAAGCGGCGTATCAAAGCGCATGAAATGACGAGTGAAATGCACTATTAAACTTCTAGGGTAGGGCGAACAGAGACCCGATTAGATCATTTTACGTTAATGTTAATATAAGATTTCAGGGAAATTCTATCACATTTGTTCAATTTACGTCGCTCCTATTCCAGATAGCGTGTTGGGCTATGCGGCACCCCAAAGCAAATGAAAAGGCGAGTAAAATGCACTATTAATCGTCTAGTGTAGGGCAAACAGAGACCCGATTAGATCATTTTATATTATGGTTAATTTAAGAATTCAGCAAAATTCTATCACATTTGTTCAATTTACGTCGTTCCTATTTCAGATAGCGTACTGGGCTCGGCGGCATCATAAAGCGCGTGGAATGACGAGTGAAATGTACTATTAGACTTCTATGGTAGGGCGAACAGAGACCCGATTAGATCATTTTACATTAAGGTTAATATAAGAATTCAGGGAAATTCTTTCACATTTGTTCAATTTACGTCGCTCCTATTCCAGATAGCGTATTGGGCTATGCGGCACCCCAAAGCAAATGAAATGGCGAGTAAAATGCACTATTAAACTTCTATGATAGGGCAAACAGAGACCCGATTAGATCATTTTCTATTACGGTTAATATAAGAATTCGGCGTAATTCTATCACATTTGTTCAACTTACGTCGCTCCTATTTGAGATAGCGTACTGGGCTAGGTGGCATCTTAAAGCGCGTGGAATGCCGAGTAAAATGCACTACTAAACTTCTATGATAGGGTAATCAGAGACCCGATTAGATAATTTTATATTTTGTTTAATATAAGATTTCAGGGAAATTGTAGCACATTTGTTCAATTTACGTCGCTCCTATTTCTGATAGCGTATTGGGCTAAGCGGCATCTCAAAGCGCATGAAATGGCGAATAAAATGCACTATTAAACTTCTAGGCTAGGGCGAACAGAGACCCTATTCGACCGTTTCACATTATGGTTAATTTAAGAATTCAGCGAAATTCTATCACATTTGTTCAATTTACGTCGCTCCTATTTCAGATAGCGTACTGGGCTAGGCGGCATCTTAAAGCGCGTGGAATGGCGAGTAAAATGCACTATTAAACTTCTATGATAGGGCAATCAGGGACCCGATTAGATCATTTTATATTTTGGTTAATATAAGAATTCAGCGAAATTCTATCACATTTGTTCAATTTACGTCGCTCCTATTTCAGATAGCTTATTGGGCTAAGCGGCACCTCAAAGCGCATGAAATGACGACTGAAATGCACTATTAAACTTCTAGGGTAGGGCGAACAGAGACCCGATTAGATCATTTTACATTAATGTTAATATAAGAATTCAGGGAAATTCTATCACATTTGTTCAATTTACGTCGCTCCTATTTCAGATAGCTTATTGCGCTAAGCGGCACCTCAAAGCGCATGAAATGACGAGTGAAATGCACTATTAAACTTCTAGGGTAGGGCAAACAGAGACCCGATTAGATCATTTTACATTAATGTTAATATAAGAATTCAGGGAAATTCTATCACATTTGTTCAATTTACGTCGCTCATATTTCAGATAGCGTATTGGGATAAGCGGCATCTCAAAGCGCAAGAAATGGCGAGTAAAATGCACTATTAAACTTCTAGGGTAGGGCAAACAGAGACCCAATTAGATCATTTTATATTATGGTTAATTTAAGAATTCAGCGAAATTCTATCACATTTGTTCAATTTACGTCGCTCCTATTTCAGATAGCGTATTGGGCTAAGCGGCAACTCAATGCGCATGAAATGGCGAGTAAAATGCACTATTAAACTTCTAGGCTAGGGCGAACAGAGACCCGATTAGATCATTTTACATTAAAGATAATATAAGAATTCAGGGAAATTCTATCACATTTGTTCAATTTACGACGCTCATATTTCAGATAGCGTATTGGGATAAGCGGCATCTTATAGCGCGTGGAATGGCGAGTAAAATGCACTGCTAAACTTTTATGATAGGGCAATCAGAGACCCGATTAGATCATTTTATATTTTCTATAATATAAGATTTCAGGGAAATTCTATCACATTTGTTCAGTTTACGTGGCTCCTACTTCAGATAGCGTATTGGGCTAAGCGGCATCTCAAAGCGCATGAAACGGCGAGTAAAATGCACTATTACACTTCTAGGATAAGGCAAACAGAGACCCGATTAGATCATTTTATATTACGGTTAATATAAGAATTCAGCGTAATTCTATCACATTTGTTCAACTTACGTCGCTCCTATTTCAGATAGCGTATTGGGCTAAGCGGCATCTCAAAGCGCGTGGAATGGCGAGTAAAATGCACTGCTAAACTTTTATGATAGGGCAATCAGAGACCCGATTAGATCATTTTATATTTTCTATAATATAAGATTTCAGGGAAATTCTATCACATTTGTTCAATTTACGTCGCTCCTACTTCAGATAGCGTATTGGGCTAAGCGGCATCTCAAAGCGCATGAAATGGCGAATAAAATGCACTATTAAAGTTCTATGATAGGGCAATCAGAGACACGATTAGATCATTTTACATTATGGTTAATAAACGAATTCAGCGAAATTCTATCACATTTGTTCAATTTACATCGCTCCTATTTCAGATAGCGTATTGGGCTAAGCGGCATCTGAAGGCGCATGAAATGAGGAGTAAAATGCACTATTAAACTTCTAGGGTAGGGCAAACAGAGACCCGATTAGATCATTTTATATTATGGTTAATTTAAGAATTCAGCAAAATTCTATCACATTTGTTCAATTTACGTCGTTCCTATTTCACATAGCGTACTGGGCTCGGCGGCATCTTAAAGCTCGTGGAATGGCGAGTGAAATGCACTATTAGACTTCTATGGTAGGGCGAACAGAGACCCGATTAGATCATTTTATATTATGGTTAATGTAAGAATTCAGCAAAATTCTATCACATTTGTTCAATTACGTTGCTCCTATTTCAGATAGCGTACTGGGCTAGGCGGCATCTTAAAGCGCGTGGAATGGCGAGTAAAATGCACTATTAAACTTCTATGATAGGGCAATCAGGGACCCGATTAGATCATTTTATATTTTGGTTAATAAACGAATTCAGCGAAATTCTATCACATTTGTTCAATTTACATCGCTCCTATTTCAGATAGCGTATTGGGCTAAGCGGCATCTCAAAGCGCATGAAATGGCGAATAAAATGCACTATTAAAGTTCTATGATAGGGCAATCAGAGACACGATTAGATCATTTTACATTATGGTTAATAAACGAATTCAGCCAAATTCTATCACATTTGTTCAATTTACATCGCTCCTATTTCAGATAGCGTATTGGGCTAAGCGGCATCTCAAAGCGCATGAAATGGCGAATAAAATGCACTATTAAAGTTCTATGATAGGGCAATCAGAGACACGATTAGATCATTTTACATTATGGTTAATAAACGAATTCAGCGAAATTCTATCACATTTGTTCAATTTACATCGCTCCTATTTCAGATAGCGTATTGGGCTAAGCGGCATCTCAAAGCGCATGAAATGGCGAATAAAATGCACTATTAAAGTTCTATGATAGGGCAATCAGAGACACGATTAGATCATTTTACATTATGGTAATAAACGAATTCAGCGAAATTCTATCACATTTGTTCAATTTACATCGCTCCTATTTCAGATAGCGTATGGGCTAAGCGGCATCTGAAGGCGCATGAAATGGCGAGTAAAATGCACTATTAAACTTCTAGGGTAGGGCAAACAGAGACCCTATTAGATCATTTTATATTATGGTTAATTTAAGAATTCAGCAAAATTCTATCACATTTGTTCAATTTACGTCGTCCTATTTCAGATAGCGTACTGGGCTCGGCGGCATCTTAAAGCGCGTGGAATGGCGAGTGAAATGCACTATTAGACTTCTATGGTAGGGCGAACAGAGACCCGATTAGATCATTTTATATTATGGTTAATTTAAGAATTCAGCAAAATTCTATCACATTTGTTCAATTTACGTTGCACTATTTCAGATAGCGTACTGGCGTAGGCGGCATCTTAAAGCGCGTGGATGGCGAGTAAAATGCACTATTAAACTTCTATGATAGGGCAATCTGGGACCCGATTAGATCATTTTATATTTTGGTTAATATAAGAATTCAGCGAAATTCTATCACATTTGTTCAATTTACGTCGCTCCTATTTCCGATAGCGTATTGGGCTAGGCGGCATCTCAAAGCGCATGAAATGGCGAATAAAATGCACTATTAGACTTCTATGGTAGGGCGAACAGAGACCCGATTAGATCATTTTACATTAACGTTAATATAAGAATTCAGGGAAATTCTATCACATTTGTTCAATTTACGTCGCTCCTATTTCAGATAGCGAATTGGGCTAAGCGGCATCTCAATGCGCATGAATGACGAGTGAAATGCACTATTAAACTTCTAGGGTAGGGCGAACAAAGACCCGATTAGATCATTTTACATTAAGATTAATATAAGAATTCAGCGAAATCCTATCACATTTGTTCAATTTACGTCGCTCATATTTCAGATACCGTATTGGGCTAAGCGGCATCTGAAAGCGCACGAAATGGCGAGTAAAATGCACTATTAAACTTCTAGGGTAGGGCAAACAGAGACCCGATTAGATCATTTTATATTAGGGTTAATTTAAGAATTCAGCGAAATTCTATCACATTTGTTCAACTTACGTCGCTCCTATTTCAGATAGCGTACCGGGCTAGGCGGCATCTTAAAGCGCGTGGAAGGCGAGTAAAATGCACTACTAAACTTCTATGATAGGGCAATCAGAGAGTCGATTAGATCATTTTATATTTGGTTAATATAAGAATTCAGCGAAATTCTATCACATTTGTTCAATTTACGTCGCTCCTATTTCAGATAGCGTACTGGGCTAAGCGGCATCTCAAAGCGCATGAAATGACGAGAGAAATGCACTATTAATCTTCTAGGGTAGGGCGAACGGAGACCTGATTAGAACATTTTACATTATGGTTAATAAGAGAATTCAGCGAAATTCTATCACATTTGTTCAATTTACATCGCTCCTATTTCAGATAGCGCCTTCGGCTAAGCGGCATCTCAAAGCGCATGAAATGACGAGTGAAATGCACTATTAAACTTCTAGGGTAGGGCAAACAGAGACCCGATTAGATAATTTTATATTAGGGTTAATTAAGAATTCAGCGAAATTCTATCACATTTGTTCAATTTACGTCGCTGATATTTCAGATAGCGTATTGGGCTAAGCGGCATCTCAAAGCGCATGAAATGGCGAGTAAAATGCACTATTAAACTTCTAGGGTAGGGCAAACAGTGACCCGATTAGATCATTTTATATTTGGGTTAATATAAGAATTCAGCGAAATTCTATCACATTTGTTAAATTTACGTGGCTCCTATTTCAGATAGCGCATTGGGCTAAGCAGCATCCCAACTCGCATGAAATGGCGAGTAAAATGCACTATTAAACTTCTAGAACAGAGACCCGATTAGATCATTTTATATTAAGGTTAATTTAAGAATTCAACGAAATTCTATCACATTTGTTCAATTTACGTCGTTCCTATTTCAGCTAGCGTACTGGGCTAGGCGGCATCTTAAAACGCGAGGAATGGCGAGTAAAATGCACTGTTAAACTTCTATGATAGGGCAATCAGAGACCCGATTAGATCATTTTATATTTTGGTTAATATAAGAATTCAGCGAAATTCTATCACATTTGTTCAATTTACGTCGCTCCTATTTCAGATAGCGAATTGGGCTAAGCGGCATCTCAATGCGCATGAAATGACGAGTGAAATGCACTATTAAACTTCTAGGGTAGGGCGAACAAAGACCCGATTAGATCATTTTACATTAAGATTAATATAAGAATTCAGCGAAATCCTATCACATTTGTTCAATTTACGTCGCTCATATTTCAGATACCGTATTGGGCTAAGCGGCACCTGAAAGCGCACGGGCGTGTAAAATGCACTATTAAACTTCTAGGGTAGGGCAAACAGAGACCCGATTAGATCATTTTATATTAGGGTTAATTTAAGAATTCAGCGAAATTCTATCACATTTGTTCAACTTACGTCGCTCCTATTTCAGATAGCGTACTGGGCTAGGCGGCATCTTAAAGCGCGTGGAAGGGCGAGTAAAATGCACTACTAAACTTCTATAATAGGGCAATCAGAGAGTCGATTAGATCATTTTATATTTTGGTTAATATAAGAATTCAGCGAAATTCTATCACATTTGTTCAATTTACGTCGTTCCTATTTCAGCTAGAGTACTGGGCGAAGCGGCATCTTAAAACGCGAGGAATGGCGAGTAAAATGCACTGTTAAACTTCTATGATAGGGCAATCAGAGACCCGATTAGATCATTTTATATTTTGGTTAATATAAGAATTCAGCGAAATTCTATCACATTTGTTCAATTTACGTCGCTCCTATTTCAGATAGCTTATTGGGCTAAGCGGCACCTCAAAGCGCATGAAATGACGACTGAAATGCACTATTAAACTTCTAGGGTAGGGCGAACAGAGACCCGATTAGATCATTTTACATTAATGTTAATATAAGAATTCAGGGAAATTCTATCACATTTGTTCAATTTACGTCGCTCCTATTTCAGATAGCTTATTGCGCTAAGCGGCACCTCAAAGCGCATGAAATGACGAGTGAAATGCACTATTAAACTTCTAGGGTAGGGCAAACAGAGACCCGATTAGATCATTTTACATTAATGTTAATATAAGAATTCAGGGAAATTCTATCACATTTGTTCAATTTACGTCGCTCATATTTCAGATAGCGTATTGGGATAAGCGGCATCTCAAAGCGCAAGAAATGGCGAGTAAAATGCACTATTAAACTTCTAGGGTAGGGCAAACAGAGACCCAATTAGATCATTTTATATTATGGTTAATTTAAGAATTCAGCGAAATTCTATCACATTTGTTCAATTTACGTCGCTCCTATTTCAGATAGCGTATTGGGCTAAGCGGCATCTCAAAGCGCATGAAATGGCGAGTAAAATGCACTATTAAACTTCTAGGATAAGGCAAACAGAGACCCGATTTAATCATTTTATATTACGGTTAATATAAGAATTCAGCGTAATTCTATCACATTTGTTCAATTTACGTCGCTCCTATTTCAAATAGCGTATTGGGCTAAGCGGCATCTCAAAGCGCATGAAATTGCGAGTGAAGTGCACTATTAGACTTCTATGGTAGGGCGAACAGAGACCCGATTAGATCATTTTACATTAAGGTTAATATAAGAATTCAGGGAAATTCTATCACATTTGTTCAATTTACGTCGCTCCTATTCCAGATAGCGTATTGGGCTATGCGGCACCTCAAAGCAAATGAAATGGCGAGTAAAATGCACTGCTAAACTTTTATGATAGGGCAATCAGAGTCCCGATTAGATCATTTTATATTTTGTTTAATATAAGATTTCAGGGAAATTCTAGCACATTTGTTCAATTTACGTCGCTCCTATTTCAGATAGCGTACTGGGCTAGGCGGCATCTTAAAGCGCGCGGAATGGCGAGTAAAATGCACTATTAAACTTCTATGCTAGGGCAATCAGAGACCCGATTAGATCATTTTATATTTTGTTTAATATAAGAATACAGCGAAATTCTATCCCATTTGTTCAATTTACGTCGCTCCTATTTCAGATAGCGTATTGGGCTAAGCGGCAACTCAATGCGCATGAAATGGCGAGTAAAATGCACTATTAAACTTCTAGGCTAGGGCGAACAGAGACCCGATTAGATCATTTTACATTAAAGATAATATAAGAATTCAGGGAAATTCTATCACATTTGTTCAATTTACGACGCTCATATTTCAGATAGCGTATTGGGATAAGCGGCCCCTCAAAGCGCATGAAATGGCGAGCAAAATGCAATATTAAACTTCTAGGCTAGGGCGAACAGAGACCCGATTCGATCATTTCACATTATGGTTAATAAAAGAATTCAGCGAAATTCTATCACATTTGTTCAGTTTACGTCGCTCCTGTTTCAGATAGCGTGCTGGGCTAAGCGGCATCTCAAAGCGCATGAAACGGCGAGTAAAATGCACTATTACACTTCTAGGATAAGGCAAACAGAGACCCGATTAGATCATTTTATATTTTCTATAATATAAGATTTCAGGGAAATTCTATCACATTTGTTCAATTTACGTCGCTCCTACTTCAGATAGCGTATTGGGCTAAGCGGCATCTCAAAGCGCATGAAATGGCGAATAAAATGCACTATTAAAGTTCTATGATAGGGCAATCAGAGACACGATTAGATCATTTTACATTATGGTTAATAAACGAATTCAGCGAAATTCTATCACATTTGTTCAATTTACGTTGCTCCTATTTCAGATAGCGTATTGGGCTAAGCGGCATCTGAAGGCGCATGAAATGAGGAGTAAAATGCACTATTAAACTTCTAGGGTAGGGCAAACAGAGACACGATTAGATCATTTTACATTATGGTTAATAAACGAATTCAGCGAAATTCTATCACATTTGTTCAATTTACATCGCTGCTATTTCAGATAGCGTATTGGGCTAAGCGGCATCTCAAAGCGCATGAAATGGCGAATAAAATGCACTATTAAAGTTCTATGATAGGGCAATCAGAGACACGATTAGATCATTTTACATTATGGTTAAGAAACGAATTCAGCGAAATTCTATCACATTTGTTCAATTTACATCGCTCCTATTTCAGATAGCGTATTGGGCTAAGCGGCATCTGAAGGCGCATGAAATGAGGAGTAAAATGCACTATTAAACTTCTACGGTAGGGCAAACAGAGACCCGATTAGATCATTTTATATTTTGGTTAATTTAAGAATTCAGCAAAATTCTATCACATTTGTTCAATTTACGTCGTTCCTATTTCAGATAGCGTACTGGGCTCGGCGGCATCTTAAAGCGCGTGGAATGGCGAGTGAAATGCACTATTAGACTTCTATGGTAGGGCGAACAGAGACCCGATTAGATCATTTTATATTATGGTTAATTTAAGAATTCAGCAAAATTCTATCACATTTGTTCAATTTACGTTGCTCCTATTTCAGATAGCGTACTGGGCTAGGCGGCATCTTAAAGCGCGTGGAATGGCGAGTAAAATGCACTATTAAACTTCTATGATAGGGCAATCAGGGACCCGATTAGATCATTTTATATTTTGTTTAATAAACGAATTCAGCGAAATTCTATCACATTTGTTCAATTTACATCGCTCCTATTTCAGATAGCGTATTGGGCTAAGCGGCATCTCAAAGCGCATGAAATGGCGAATAAAATGCACTATTAAAGTTCTATGATAGGGCAATCAGAGACACGATTAGGTCATTTTACATTATGGTTAATAAACGAATTCAGCGAAATTCTATCACATTTGTTCAATTTACATCGCTCCTATTTCAGACAGCGTATTGGGCTAAGCGGCATCTGAAGGCGCATGAAATGAGGAGTAAAATGCACTATTAAACTTCTAGGGTAGGGCAAACAGAGACCCGATTAGATCATTTTATATTATGGTTAATTTAAGAATTCAGCAAAATTCTATCACATTTGTTCAATTTACGTCGTTCCTATTTCAGATAGCGTACTGGGCTCGGCGGCATCTTAAAGCGCGTGGAATGGCGAGTGAATTGCACTATTAGACTTCTATGGTAGGGCGAACAGAGACCCGACTAGATCATTTTATATTATGGTTAATTTAAGAATTCAGCAAAATTCTATCACATTTGCTCAATTTACGTTGCTCCTATTTCAGATAGCGTACTGGGCTAGGCGGCATCTTAATGCGCGTGGAATGGCGAGTAAAATGCACTATTAAACTTCTATGATAGGGCAATCAGGGACCCGATTAGATCATTTTATATTACGGTTAATATAAGAATTCAGCGTAATTCTATCACATTTTTTCAATTTACGTCGTTCCTATTTCAGCTAGCGTACTGGGCTAGGCGGCATCTTAAAACGCGAGCAATGGCGAGTAAAATGCACTGTTAAAATTCTATGATCGGGCAAACAGAGACCCGATTAGATCATTTTATATTATGGTTAATTTAAGAATTCAGCGAAATTCTATCACATTTGTTCAATTTACGTCGCTCCTACTTCAGATAGCGTATTGGGCTAAGCGGCATCTCAAAGCGCATGAAATGGCGAATAAAATGCACTATTTAACTTCTAGGCTAGGGCGAACAGAGACCCGATTAGATCATTTCACATTATGGTTAATAAAAGAATTCAGCGAAATTCTATCACATTTGTTCAGTTTACGTCGCTCCTATTTCAGATAGCGTGTTGGGCTAAGCGGCATCTCAAAGCGCATGAAACGGCGAGCAAAATGCACTATTACACTTCTAGGATAAGGCAAACAGAGACCCGGTGAGATCATTTTATATTACGGTTAATATAAGAGTTCAGCGTAATTCTATCACATTTGTTCAACTTACGTCGCTCCTATTTCAGATAGCGTACTCGGCTAGGCGGCATCTTAAAGCGCGTGGAATAGCGAGTAAAATGCACTACTAAACTTCTCTGATAGGGCAATCAGAGACCCTATTAGATCATTTGATATTTTGTTTAATATAAGATTTCAGGGAAATTCTATCACATTTGTTCAATTTACGTCGCTCCTATTTCCGATAGCGTATTGGGCTAAGCGGCATCTCAAAGCGCATGAAATGGCGAATAAAATGCACTATTAAAGTTCTATGATCGGGCAATCAGAGACACGATTAGATCATTTTACATTATGGTTAATAAACGAATTCAGCGAAATTCTATCACATTTGTTCAATTTTCATCGCTCCTATTTCAGATAGCGTATTGGGCTAAGCGGCATCTCAAAGCGCATGAAATGGCGAATAAAATGCACTATTAAAGTTCTATGATAGGGCAATCAGAGACACGATTAGATCATTTTACATTATGGTTAAGAAACGAATTCAGCGAAATTCTATCACATTTGTTCAATTTACATCGCTCCTATTTCAGATAGCGTATAGGGCTAAGCGGCATCTGAAGGCGCATGAAATGGCGAGTAAAATGCACTATTAAACTTCTAGGGTAGGGCAAACAGAGACCCGATTAGATCATTTTATATTATGGTTAATTTAAGAATTCAGCAAAATTCTATCACATTTGTTCAATTTACGTCGTTCCTATTTCAGATAGCGTACTGGGCTCGGCGGCATCTTAAAGCGCGTGGAATGGCGAGTGAAATGCACTATTAGACTTCTATGGTAGGGCGAACAGAGACCCGATTAGATCATTTTATATTATGGTTAATTTAAGAATTCAGCAAAATTCTATCACATTTGTTCAATTTACGTTGCTCCTATTTCAGATAGCGTACTGGGCTAGGCGGCATCTTAAAGCGCGTGGAATGGCGAGTAAAATGCACTATTAAACTTCTATGATAGGGCAATCAGGGACCCGATTAGATCATTTTATATTTTGGTTAATATAAGAATTCAGCGAAATTCTATCACATTTGTTCAATTTACGTCGCTCCTATTTCCGATAGCGTATTGGGCTAAGCGGCATCTCAAAGCGCATGAAATGGCGAATAAAATGCACTATTAAAGTTCTATGATAGGGCAATCAGAGACACGATTAGATCATTTTACATTATGGTTAATAAACGAATTCAGCCAAATTCTATCACATTTGTTCAATTTACATCGCTCCTATTTCAGATAGCGTATTGGGCTAAGCGGCATCTCAAAGCGCATGAAATGGCGAATAAAATGCACTATTAAAGTTCTATGATAGGGCAATCAGAGACACGATTAGATCATTTTACATTATGGTTAATAAACGAATTCAGCGAAATTCTATCACATTTGTTCAATTTACATCGCTCCTATTTCAGATAGCGTATTGGGCTAAGCGGCATCTCAAAGCGCATGAAATGGCGAGTAAAATGCACTATTAAAGTTCTATGATAGGGCAATCAGAGACACGATTAGATCATTTTACATTATGGTTAATAAACGAATTCAGCGAAATTCTATCACATTTGTTCAATTTACATCGCTCCTATTTCAGATAGCGTATTGGGCTAAGCGGCATCTGAAGGCGCATGAAATGGCGAGTAAAATGCACTATTAAACTTCTAGGGTAGGGCAAACAGAGACCCTATTAGATCATTTTATATTATGGTTAATTTCAGAATTCAGCAAAATTCTATCACATTTGTTCAATTTACGTCGTTCCTATTTCAGATAGCGTACTGGGCTCGGCGGCATCTTAAAGCGCGCGGAATGGCGAGTGAAATGCACTATTAGACTTCTATGGTAGGGCGAACAGAGACCCGATTAGATCATTTTATATTATGGTTAATTTAAGAATTCAGCAAAATTCTATCACATTTGTTCAATTTACGTTGCACTATTTCAGATAGCGTACTGGGCTAGGCGGCATCTTAAAGCGCGTGGAATGGCGAGTAAAATGCACTATTAAACTTCTATGATAGGGCAATCTGGGACCCGATTAGATCATTTTATATTTTGGTTAATATAAGAATTCAGCGAAATTCTATCACATTTGTTCAATTTACGTCGCTCCTATTTCCGATAGCGTATTGGGCTAGGCGGCATCTCAAAGCGCATGAAATGGCGAATAAAATGCACTATTAGACTTCTATGGTAGGGCGAACAGAGACCCGATTAGATCATTTTACATTAACGTTAATATAAGAATTCAGGGAAATTCTATCACATTTGTTCAATTTACGTCGCTCCTATTTCAGATAGCGAATTGGGCTAAGCGGCATCTCAATGCGCATGAAATGACGAGTGAAATGCACTATTAAACTTCTAGGGTAGGGCGAACAAAGACCCGATTAGATCATTTTACACTAAGATTAATATAAGAATTCAGCGAAATCCTATCACATTTGTTCAATTTACGTCGCTCATATTTCAGATACCGTATTGGGCTAAGCGGCATCTGAAAGCGCACGAAATGGCGAGTAAAATGCACTATTAAACTTCTAGGGTAGGGCAAACAGAGACCCGATTAGATCATTTTATATTAGGGTTAATTTAAGAATTCAGCGAAATTCTATCACATTTGTTCAACTTACGTCGCTCCTATTTCAGATAGCGTACCGGGCTAGGCGGCATCTTAAAGCGCGTGGAAGGGCGAGTAAAATGCACTACTAAACTTCTATGATAGGGCAATCAGAGAGTCGATTAGATCATTTTATATTTTGGTTAATATAAGAATTCAGCGAAATTCTATCACATTTGTTCAATTTACGTCGCTCCTATTTCAGATAGCGTACTGGGCTAAGCGGCATCTCAAAGCGCATGAAATGACGAGAGAAATGCACTATTAATCTTCTAGGGTAGGGCGAACGGAGACCTGATTAGAACATTTTACATTATGGTTAATAAGAGAATTCAGCGAAATTCTATCACATTTGTTCAATTTACATCGCTCCTATTTCAGATAGCGCCTTCGGCTAAGCGGCATCTCAAAGCGCATGAAATGACGAGTGAAATGCACTATTAAACTTCTAGGGTAGGGCAAACAGAGACCCGATTAGATAATTTTATATTAGGGTTAATATAAGAATTCAGCGAAATTCTATCACATTTGTTAAATTTACGTGGCTCCTATTTCAGATAGCGCATTGGGCTAAGCAGCATCCCAACTCGCATGAAATGGCGAGTAAAATGCACTATTAAACTTCTAGGGTAAGGCAAACAGAGACCCGATTAGATCATTTTATATTAAGGTTAATTTAAGAATTCAACGAAATTCTATCACATTTGTTCAATTTACGTCGTTCCTATTTCAGCTAGCGTACTGGGCTAGGCGGCATCTTAAAACGCGTGGAATGGCGAGTAAAATGCACTATTAAACTTCTATGATAGGGCAATCAGGGACCCGATTAGATCATTTTATATTTTGGTTAATATAAGAATTCAGCGAAATTCTATCACATTTGTTCAATTTACGTCGCTCCTATTTCCGATAGCGTATTGGGCTAAGCGGCATCTCAAAGCGCATGAAATGGCGAATAAAATGCACTATTAAAGTTCTATGATAGGGCAATCAGAGACACGATTAGATCATTTTACATTATGGTTAATAAACGAATTCAGCCAAATTCTATCACATTTGTTCAATTTACATCGCTCCTATTTCAGATAGCGTATTGGGCTAAGCGGCATCTCAAAGCGCATGAAATGGCGAATAAAATGCACTATTAAAGTTCTATGATAGGGCAATCAGAGACACGATTAGATCATTTTACATTATGGTTAATAAACGAATTCAGCGAAATTCTATCACATTTGTTCAATTTACATCGCTCCTATTTCAGATAGCGTATTGGGCTAAGCGGCATCTCAAAGCGCATGAAATGGCGAATAAAATGCACTATTAAAGTTCTATGATAGGGCAATCAGAGACACGATTAGATCATTTTACATTATGGTTAATAAACGAATTCAGCGAAATTCTATCACATTTGTTCAATTTACATCGCTCCTATTTCAGATAGCGTATTGGGCTAAGCGGCATCTGAAGGCGCATGAAATGGCGAGTAAAATGCACTATTAAACTTCTAGGGTAGGGCAAACAGAGACCCTATTAGATCATTTTATATTATGGTTAATTTCAGAATTCAGCAAAATTCTATCACATTTGTTCAATTTACGTCGTTCCTATTTCAGATAGCGTACTGGGCTCGGCGGCATCTTAAAGCGCGTGGAATGGCGAGTGAAATGCACTATTAGACTTCTATGGTAGGGCGAACAGAGACCCGATTAGATCATTTTATATTATGGTTAATTTAAGAATTCAGCAAAATTCTATCACATTTGTTCAATTTACGTTGCACTATTTCAGATAGCGTACTGGGCTAGGCGGCATCTTAAAGCGCGTGGAATGGCGAGTAAAATGCACTATTAAACTTCTATGATAGGGCAATCTGGGACCCGATTAGATCATTTTATATTTTGGTTAATATAAGAATTCAGCGAAATTCTATCACATTTGTTCAATTTACGTCGCTCCTATTTCCGATAGCGTATTGGGCTAGGCGGCATCTCAAAGCGCATGAAATGGCGAATAAAATGCACTATTAGACTTCTATGGTAGGGCGAACAGAGACCCGATTAGATCATTTTACATTAACGTTAATATAAGAATTCAGCGAAATCCTATCACATTTGTTCAATTTACGTCGCTCATATTTCAGATACCGTATTGGGCTAAGCGGCATCTGAAAGCGCACGAAATGGCGAGTAAAATGCACTATTAAACTTCTAGGGTAGGGCAAACAGAGACCCGATTAGATCATTTTATATTAGGGTTAATTTAAGAATTCAGCGAAATTCTATCACATTTGTTCAACTTACGTCGCTCCTATTTCAGCTAGCGTACTGGGCTAGGCGGCATCTTAAAACGCGAGGAATGGCGAGTAAAATGCACTACTAAACTTCTATGATAGGGCAATCAGAGAGTCGATTAGATCATTTTATATTTTGGTTAATATAAGAATTCAGCGAAATTCTATCACATTTGTTCAATTTACGTCGTTCCTATTTCAGCTAGCGTACTGGGCTAGGCGGCATCTCAATGCGCATGAAATGACGAGTGAAATGCACTATTAAACTTCTAGGGTAGGGCGAACAAAGACCCGATTAGATCATTTTACATTAAGATTAATATAAGAATTCAGCGAAATCCTATCACATTTGTTCAATTTACGTCGCTCATATTTCAGATACCGTATTGGGCTAAGCGGCACCTGAAAGCGCACGGGCGTGTAAAATGCACTATTAAACTTCTAGGGTAGGGCAAACAGAGACCCGATTAGATCATTTTATATTAGGGTTAATTTAAGAATTCAGCGAAATTCTATCACATTTGTTCAACTTACGTCGCTCCTATTTCAGATAGCGTACTGGGCTAGGCGGCATCTTAAAGCGCGTGGAAGGGCGAGTAAAATGCACTACTAAACTTCTATAATAGGGCAATCAGAGAGTCGATTAGATCATTTTATATTTTGGTTAATATAAGAATTCAGCGAAATTCTATCACATTTGTTCAATTTACGTCGTTCCTATTTCAGCTAGCGTACTGGGCTAAGCGGCATCTTAAAACGCGAGGAATGGCGAGTAAAATGCACTGTTAAACTTCTATGATAGGGCAATCAGAGACCCGATTAGATCATTTTATATTTTGGTTAATATAAGAATTCAGCGAAATTCTATCACATTTGTTCAATTTACGTCGCTCCTATTTCAGATAGCTTATTGGGCTAAGCGGCACCTCAAAGCGCATGAAATGACGACTGAAATGCACTATTAAACTTCTAGGGTAGGGCGAACAGAGACCCGATTAGATCATTTTACATTAATGTTAATATAAGAATTCAGGGAAATTCTATCACATTTGTTCAATTTACGTCGCTCCTATTTCAGATAGCTTATTGCGCTAAGCGGCACCTCAAAGCGCATGAAATGACGAGTGAAATGCACTATTAAACTTCTAGGGTAGGGCAAACAGAGACCCGATTAGATCATTTTACATTAATGTTAATATAAGAATTCAGGGAAATTCTATCACATTTGTTCAATTTACGTCGCTCATATTTCAGATAGCGTATTGGGATAAGCGGCATCTCAAAGCGCAAGAAATGGCGAGTAAAATGCACTATTAAACTTCTAGGGTAGGGCAAACAGAGACCCAATTAGATCATTTTATATTATGGTTAATTTAAGAATTCAGCGAAATTCTATCACATTTGTTCAATTTACGTCGCTCCTATTTCAGATAGCGTATTGGGCTAAGCGGCATCTCAAAGCGCATGAAATGGCGAGTAAAATGCACTATTAAACTTCTAGGATAAGGCAAACAGAGACCCGATTTAATCATTTTATATTACGGTTAATATAAGAATTCAGCGTAATTCTATCATATTTGTTCAATTTACGTCGCTCCTATTTCAAATAGCGTATTGGGCTAAGCGGCATCTCAAAGCGCATGAAATTGCGAGTGAAGTGCACTATTAGACTTCTATGGTAGGGCGAACAGAGACCCGATTAGATCATTTTACATTAAGGTTAATATAAGAATTCAGGGAAATTCTATCACATTTGTTCAATTTACGTCGCTCCTATTCCAGATAGCGTATTGGGCTATGCGGCACCTCAAAGCAAATGAAATGGCGAGTAAAATGCACTGCTAAACTTTTATGATAGGGCAATCAGAGTCCCGATTAGATCATTTTATATTTTGTTTAATATAAGATTTCAGGGAAATTCTAGCACATTTGTTCAATTTACGTCGCTCCTATTTCAGATAGCGTACTGGGCTAGGCGGCATCTTAAAGCGCGCGGAATGGCGAGTAAAATGCACTATTAAACTTCTATGCTAGGGCAATCAGAGACCCGATTAGATCATTTTATATTTTGGTTACTATAAGAATACAGCGAAATTCTATCCCATTTGTTCAATTTACGTCGCTCCTATTTCAGATAGCGTATTGGGCTAAGCGGCAACTCAATGCGCATGAAATGGCGAGTAAAATGCACTATTAAACTTCTAGGCTAGGGCGAACAGAGACCCGATTAGATCATTTTACATTAAAGATAATATAAGAATTCAGGGAAATTCTATCACATTTGTTCAATTTACGACGCTCATATTTCAGATAGCGTATTGGGATAAGCGGCACCTCAAAGCGCATGAAATGGCGAGTAAAATGCACTATTAAACTTCAAGGGTAGGGCAAACAGAGACCCAATTAGATCATTTTATATTATTGTTAATTTAAGAATTCAGCGAAATTCTATCACATTTGTTCAATTTACGTCGCTCCTATTTCAGATAGCGTATTGGACTAGGCGGCATCTCAAAGCGTATGAAATGGCGAGAAAAATGCACTATTATTTTCTAGGATAAGGCAAACAGAGACCCGATTAGATCATTTTATATTACGGTTAATATAAGAATTCAGCGTAATTCTATCACATTTGTTCAACTTACGTCGCTCCTATTTCAGATAGCGTACTGGGCTAGACGGCATCTTATAGCGCGTGGAATGGCGAGTAAAATGCACTGCTAAACTTTTATGATAGGGCAATCAGAGACCCGATTAGATCATTTTATATTTTCTATAATATAAGATTTCAGGGAAATTCTATCACATTTGTTCAAT
>CAKAJE020000534.1:0-49471 GCA_916610135.2 Macropis europaea | reverse complement strand
GTAAAATGCACTATTTAACTTCTATGATAGGATAATCAGAGACCCGATTAGATCATTTTATATTTTGGTTCATATAAGAATTCAGCGAAATTCTATCACATTTGTTCAATTTACGTCGCTCCTATTTCAGATAGCTTATTGGGCTAAGCGGCATCTCAAAGCGCATGAAATGACGAGTGAAATGCACTATTAAACTTCTAGGGTAGGGCGAACAGAGACCAGATTAGATCATTTTACATTAAGGTTAATATAAGAATTCAGCGTAATTCTGTCACATTTGTTCAACTTACGTAGCTCCTATTTCAGATAGCGTACTGGGCTAGGCGGCATCTTAAAGCGCGTAGAATGGCGAGTAAAATGCACTATTAAACTTCTATGATAGGGCAATCAGAGACCCGATTAGATCATTTTGTATTTTGGTTAATATAAGAAATCAGCGAAATTCTATCACATTTGTTCAATTTACGTCGCTCCTATTTCAGATAGCGTATTGGGCTAAGCGGCATCTGAATGCGCATGAAATGGCGAGTAACATGCACTATTAAACTTCTACGATAAGGCAAACAGAGACCCGGTTAGATCATTTTATATTACGGTTAATATAAGAATTCAGCGTAATTCTATCACATCTGTTCAACTTACGTCGCTCCTATTTCAGATAGCGCACTGGGCTAGGCGGCATCATAAAGCGCGTGGAATGGCGAGTAAAATGCACTACTAAACTACTATGATAGGGCAATCAGAGACCCGTTTAGGTCATTTTATATTTTGGTTAATATAACAATTCAGCGAAATTCTATCACATTTGTTCAATTTACGTCGCTCCTATTAAAGATAGCGTATTGGGCTAAGCAGCATCTGAAAGCGCATGAAATGGCGAGTAAAATGCACTATTAAAATTCTAAGGTAGGGCAAACAGAGACCCGATTAGATCATTTTATATTATGATTAATTTAAGAAGTCAGCAAAATTCAATCACATTTGTTCAATTTACGTCGTTCCTATTTCAGATAGCGTACTGGGCTAGGCGGCATCTTAAAGCGCGTGGAAAGGCGAGTAAAATGCACTATTAAACTTCTATGATAGGGCTATCAGAGACCCGATTAGATCATTTTATGTTTTGGTTAATATAAGAATTCAGCGAAATTCTATCACATTTGTTCAATTTACGTC
This sequence comes from Macropis europaea, assembly GCA_916610135.2. Lineage (NCBI taxonomy): Eukaryota > Metazoa > Arthropoda > Insecta > Hymenoptera > Melittidae > Macropis > Macropis europaea. The sequence goes on along the minus strand of CAKAJE020000534.1, from coordinate 48,298 downwards.
GCTCCTATTTCAGATAGCGTATTGGGGTAAGCTGCATCTTAAAGCGCGTGGAAAGGCGAGTAAAATGCACTATTAAACTTCTATGATAGGGCTATCAGAGACCCGATTAGATCATTTTATGTTTTGGTTAATATAAGAATTCAGCGAAATTCTATCACATTTGTTCAATTTACGTCGCTCCGATTTCAGATAGCGTATTGGGGTAAGCTGCATCTCAAAGCGCAAGATATGGCGAGTAAAATGCACTGTTAAACTTCTAGGGTAGGGCAATCAGAGACCCGATTAGATCATTTTGTATTTCGGTTAATATAAGAATTCAGCGAAATTCTATCACATTTGTTCAAGTTACGTCGCTCCTATTTCTGATAGCGTACTGGGCTAGGCGGCATCTTAAAGCGCGTGGAATGGCGGGTAAAATGCACTATTAAACTTCAATGATAGGGCAATCAGAGACCCGATTAGATCATTTTATGTTTTGGTTAATATAAGAATTCAGCGAAATTCTATCACATTTGTTCAATTTACGTCGCTCCTATTTCAGATAGCGTATTGGGGTAAGCAGCATCTCAAAGCGCAAGACATGGCGAGTAAAATGCACTACTAAACTTCTAGGGTAGGGCAAACAAAGACCCGATTAAATCATTTTATATTACGGTTAATTTAAGAATTCAGCGAAATTCTATCACATTTGTTCAATTTACGTCGCTCCTATTACAGATAGCTTATTGTGCTTAGCGGCATCTCAAAGCGCATGAAGTGACGAGTGAAATGCACTATTAAACTTCTAGGGTTGGTCGAAGAAAGACCCGATTAGATCATTTTACATTAAGGTAAATATAAGATTTCAGGGACATTCTATCACATTTGTTTAATTTACGTCGCTGCTATTTCAGATAGCGTATTGGGCTAAGCGGCATCTCAAAGCGCATGAAATGGCGAATAAAATGCACTATTAAACTTCTAGGCGAGGGCGAACAGAGACCCGATTAGATCATTTTACATTTTGGTTAATAAAAGAATTCAGCGAAATTCTATCACATTTGCTCAATTTACGTCGCTCCTATTACAGATAGCTTATTGTGCTTAGCGGCATCTCAAAACGCATGAAGTGACGAGTGAAATGCACTATTAAACTTCTAGGGTAGGGCAAACAGAGACCCGATTAGATCATTTTATATTATGGTTAATTTAAGAATTCAGCGTAATTCTATCACATTTGTTCAACTTACGTCGCTCCTATATCAGATAGCGTACAGGGCTAGGCGGCATCTTAAAGCGCGTAGAATGGCGAGTAAAATGCACTATTAAACTTCTATGCTAGGGCAATCAGAGACCCGATTAGATAATTTTATATTTTGTTTAATATAAGATTTCAGGGAAATTCTATCACATTTGTTCAATTTACGTCGCTCCTATTTCAGATAGCGTACTGGGCTAGGCGGCATCTTAAAGCGCGTGGAATGGCGAGTAAAATGCACTATTAAACTTCTATGATAGGGCAATCAGAGACCCGATTAGATCATTTTATATTACGGTTAATATAAGAATTCAGCGTAATTCTATCACATTTGTTCAACTTACGTCGCTCCTATTTCAGATAGCGTACTGGGCTAGGTGGCATCTTAAAGCGCGTGGAATGGCGAGTAAAATGCACTACTAAACTACTATGATAGGGCAATCAGAGACCCGATCAGGTCATTTTATATTTTGGTTAATATAAGAATTCAGCGAAATTCTATCACATTTGTTCAATTTACGTCGCTCCTATTACAGATAGCTTATTGTGCTTAGCGGCATCTCAAAGCGTATGAAGTGACGAGTGAAATGCACTATTAAACTTCTAGGGTTGGTCGAAGAAAGACCCAATTAGATCATTTTACATTAAGGTTAATATAAGAATTCAGGGAAATTCTATCACATTTGTTCAATTTACGTCGCTCCTATTTCAGATAGCGTATTGCGCTAAGCGGCATCTCAAAGCGCATGAAATGGCGAATAACATGAGCTATTAAACTTCTAGGCTAGGGCGAACAGAGACCCGATTAGATCATTTTACATTATGGTTAATAAAAGAATTCAGCGAAATTCTATCACATTTGTTCAACTTACGTCGCTCCTATTGCAGATAGCGTATTGGGCTAAGTGGCATCTCAAAGCGCATGAAATGGCGAGTAAAATGCACTATTAAACTTCTATGATAGGGCAATCAGAGACCCGATTAGATCATTTTATATTTTGTTTAATAAAAGAAATCAGCGAAATTCTATCACATTTGTTCAACTTACGTCGCTGATATTTCAGATAGCGTATTGGGCTATGCGGCATCGCAAAGCGCAAGAAATGGCGAGTAAAATGCACTCTTAAACTTCTATGATAGGGCAATCAGAGACCCGATTAGATCATTTTACATTTTGTTTAATATAAGATTTCGGGGACATTCTATCACATTTGTTTAATTTACGTCGCTGCTGTTTCAGATAGCGTATTGGGCTAAGCGGCATCTCAAAGCGCATGAAATGGCGAATATAATGCACTATTAAACTTCTAGGCGAGGGCGATCAGAGACCCGATTAGATCATTTTACATTTTGCTTAATAAAAGAATTCAGCGAAATTCTATCACATTTGCTCAATTTACGTCGCTCCTATTACAGATAGCTTATTGTGCTTAGCGGCATCTCAAAGCGCATGAAGTGACGAGTGAAATGCACTATTAAACTTCTAGGGTAGAGCAAACAGAGACCCGATTAGATCATTTTATATTATGGTTAATTTAAGAATTCAGCAAAATTCTATCACATTTGTTCAATTTACGTCGCTCCTATTTCAGATAGCGTACTGGGCTAGGCGGCATCCTAAAGCGCGCGGAATGGCGAGTAAAATGCACTATTAAATTTCTATGCTAGGGCAATCAGAGACCCGATTAGATCATTTTATATTTTGTTTAATATAAGATTTCAGGGAAATTCTATCACATTTGTTCAATTTACGTCGCTCCTATTTCAGATAGCGTACTGGGCTAGGCGGCATCTTAAAGCGCGTGGAAAGGCGAGTAAAATGCACTATTAAACTTCTATGATAGGGCAATCAGAGACCCGATTAGATCATTTAATATTTTGGTTAATATAAGAATTCAGCAAAATTCTATCACATTTGTTCAATTTACGTAGTTCCTATTTCAGATAGCATACTGGGCTAGGCGGTATCTTAAAGCGCGCGGAATGTCGAGTAAAATGCACTATTTAACTTCTATGATAGGATAATCAGAGACCCGATTAGATCATTTTATATTTTGGTTCATATAAGAATTCAGCGAAATTCTATCACATTTGTTCAATTTACGTCGCTCCTATTTCAGATAGCTTATTGGGCTAAGCGGCATCTCAAAGCGCATGAAATGACGAGTGAAATGCACTATTAAACTTCTAGGGTAGGGCGAACAGAGACCAGATTAGATCATTTTACATTAAGGTTAATATAAGAATTCAGCGTAATTCTGTCACATTTGTTCAACTTACGTAGCTCCTATTTCAGATAGCGTACTGGGCTAGGCGGCATCTTAAAGCGCGTAGAATGGCGAGTAAAATGCACTATTAAACTTCTATGATAGGGCAATCAGAGACCCGATTAGATCATTTTGTATTTTGGTTAATATAAGAAATCAGCGAAATTCTATCACATTTGTTCAATTTACGTCGCTCCTATTTCAGATAGCGTATTGGGCTAAGCGGCATCTGAATGCGCATGAAATGGCGAGTAACATGCACTATTAAACTTCTACGATAAGGCAAACAGAGACCCGGTTAGATCATTTTATATTACGGTTAATATAAGAATTCAGCGTAATTCTATCACATCTGTTCAACTTACGTCGCTCCTATTTCAGATAGCGCACTGGGCTAGGCGGCATCATAAAGCGCGTGGAATGGCGAGTAAAATGCACTACTAAACTACTATGATAGGGCAATCAGAGACCCGTTTAGGTCATTTTATATTTTGGTTAATATAACAATTCAGCGAAATTCTATCACATTTGTTCAATTTACGTCGCTCCTATTAAAGATAGCGTATTGGGCTAAGCAGCATCTGAAAGCGCATGAAATGGCGAGTAAAATGCACTATTAAAATTCTAGGGTAGGGCAAACAGAGACCCGATTAGATCATTTTATATTATGATTAATTTAAGAAGTCAGCAAAATTCAATCACATTTGTTCAATTTACGTCGTTCCTATTTCAGATAGCGTACTGGGCTAGGCGGCATCTTAAAGCGCGTGGAAAGGCGAGTAAAATGCACTATTAAACTTCTATGATAGGGCTATCAGAGACCCGATTAGATCATTTTATGTTTTGGTTAATATAAGAATTCAGCGAAATTCTATCACATTTGTTCAATTTACGTCGCTCCGATTTCAGATAGCGTATTGGGGTAAGCTGCATCTCAAAGCGCAAGATATGGCGAGTAAAATGCACTGTTAAACTTCTAGGGTAGGGCAATCAGAGACCCGATTAGATCATTTTGTATTTCGGTTAATATAAGAATTCAGCGAAATTCTATTACATTTGTTTAATTTACGTCGCTCCTATTTCAGATAGCGTATTGGGCTAAGCGGCATCTCAAAGCGCATGGATTGACGAGTGAAATGCTCTATTAAACTTCTGGGGTAGGGCGAACAGAGACCCGATTAGATCATTTTATGTTACGGTTAATATAAGAATTCAGCGTAATTCTATCACATTTGTTCAAGTTACGTCGCTCCTATTTCTGATAGCGTACTGGGCTAGGCGGCATCTTAAAGCGCGTGGAATGGCGGGTAAAATGCACTATTAAACTTCAATGATAGGGCAATCAGAGACCCGATTAGATCATTTTATGTTTTGGTTAATATAAGAATTCAGCGAAATTCTATCACATTTGTTCAATTTACGTCGCTCCTATTTCAGATAGCGTATTGGGGTAAGCAGCATCTCAAAGCGCAAGACATGGCGAGTAAAATGCACTACTAAACTTCTAGGGTAGGGCAAACAAAGACCCGATTAAATCATTTTATATTACGGTTAATTTAAGAATTCAGCGAAATTCTATCACATTTGTTCAATTTACGTCGCTCCTATTACAGATAGCTTATTGTGCTTAGCGGCATCTCAAAGCGCATGAAGTGACGAGTGAAATGCACTATTAAACTTCTAGGGTTGGTCGAAGAAAGACCCGATTAGATCATTTTACATTATGGTAAATATAAGATTTCAGGGACATTCTATCACATTTGTTTAATTTACGTCGCTGCTATTTCAGATAGCGTATTGGGCTAAGCGGCATCTCAAAGCGCATGAAATGGCGAATAAAATGCACTATTAAACTTCTAGGCGAGGGCGAACAGAGACCCGATTAGATCATTTTACATTTTGGTTAATAAAAGAATTCAGCGAAATTCTATCACATTTGCTCAATTTACGTCGCTCCTATTACAGATAGCTTATTGTGCTTAGCGGCATCTCAAAACGCATGAAGTGACGAGTGAAATGCACTATTAAACTTCTAGGGTAGGGCAAACAGAGACCCGATTAGATCATTTTATATTATGGTTAATTTAAGAATTCAGCGTAATTCTATCACATTTGTTCAACTTACGTCGCTCCTATATCAGATAGCGTACAGGGCTAGGCGGCATCTTAAAGCGCGTGGAAGGGCGAGTAAAATGCACTACTAAACTTCTAGGGTAGGTCAAACAGAGACCCGATTAGATCATTTTATATTATGGTTAATTTAAGAATTCAGCAAAATTCTATCACATTTGTTCAATTTACGTCGCTCCTATTTCAGATAGCGTACTGTGCTAGGCGGCATCCTAAAGCGCGCGGAATGGCGAGTAAAATGCACTATTAAACTTCTATGCTAGGGCAATCAGAGACCCGATTAGATAATTTTATATTTTGTTTAATATAAGATTTCAGGGAAATTCTATCACATTTGTTCAATTTACGTCGCTCCTATTTCAGATAGCGTACTGGGCTAGGCGGCATCTTAAAGCGCGTGGAATGGCGAGTAAAATGCACTATTAAACTTCTATGATAGGGCAATCAGAGACCCGATTAGATCATTTTATATTACGGTTAATATAAGAATTCAGCGTAATTCTATCACATTTGTTCAACTTACGTCGCTCCTATTTCAGATAGCGTACTGGGCTAGGTGGCATCTTAAAGCGCGTGGAATGGCGAGTAAAATGCACTACTAAACTACTATGATAGGGCAATCAGAGACCCGATCAGGTCATTTTATATTTTGGTTAATATAAGAATTCAGCGAAATTCTATCACATTTGTTCAATTTACGTCGCTCCTATTACAGATAGCTTATTGTGCTTAGCGGCATCTCAAAGCGTATGAAGTGACGAGTGAAATGCACTATTAAACTTCTAGGGTTGGTCGAAGAAAGACCCAATTAGATCATTTTACATTAAGGTTAATATAAGAATTCAGGGAAATTCTATCACATTTGTTCAATTTACGTCGCTCCTATTTCAGATAGCGTATTGCGCTAAGCGGCATCTCAAAGCGCATGAAATGGCGAATAACATGAGCTATTAAACTTCTAGGCTAGGGCGAACAGAGACCCGATTAGATCATTTTACATTATGGTTAATAAAAGAATTCAGCGAAATTCTATCACATTTGTTCAACTTACGTCGCTCCTATTGCAGATAGCGTATTGGGCTAAGTGGCATCTCAAAGCGCATGAAATGGCGAGTAAAATGCACTATTAAACTTCTATGATAGGGCAATCAGAGACCCGATTAGATCATTTTATATTTTGTTTAATAAAAGAAATCAGCGAAATTCTATCACATTTGTTCAACTTACGTCGCTGATATTTCAGATAGCGTATTGGGCTATGCGGCATAGCAAAGCGCAAGAAATGGCGAGTAAAATGCACTCTTAAACTTCTATGATAGGGCAATCAGAGACCCGATTAGATCATTTTACATTTTGTTTAATATAAGATTTCGGGGACATTCTATCACATTTGTTTAATTTACGTCGCTGCTATTTCAGATAGCGTATTGGGCTAAGCGGCATCTCAAAGCGCATGAAATGGCGAATATAATGCACTATTAAACTTCTAGGCGAGGGCGAACAGAGACCCGATTAGATCATTTTACATTTTGCTTAATAAAAGAATTCAGCGAAATTCTATCACATTTGCTCAATTTACGTCGCTCCTATTACAGATAGCTTATTGTGCTTAGCGGCATCTCAAAGCGCATGAAGTGACGAGTGAAATGCACTATTAAACTTCTAGGGTAGAGCAAACAGAGACCCGATTAGATCATTTTATATTATGGTTAATTTAAGAATTCAGCAAAATTCTATCACATTTGTTCAATTTACGTCGCTCCTATTTCAGATAGCGTACTGGGCTAGGCGGCATCCTAAAGCGCGCGGAATGGCGAGTAAAATGCACTATTAAATTTCTATGCTAGGGCAATCAGAGACCCGATTACATCATTTTATATTTTGTTTAATATAAGATTTCAGGGAAATTCTATCACATTTGTTCAATTTACGTCGCTCCTATTTCAGATAGCGTACTGGGCTAGGCGGCATCTTAAAGCGCGTGGAAAGGCGAGTAAAATGCACTATTAAACTTCTATGATAGGGCAATCAGAGACCCGATTAGATCATTTAATATTTTGGTTAATATAAGAATTCAGCGTAATGCTATCACAGTTGTGCAATTTACGTCGCTCCTATTACAGACAGCTTATTGGGCTTAGCGGCATCTCAAAGCGCATGAAATGACGAGTGAAATGCACTATTAAACTTCTAGGGTAGGGCAAACAGAGACCCGATTAGATCATTTTATATTATGGTTAATTTAAGAATTCAGCAAAATTCTATCACATTTGTTCAATTTACGTCGTTCCTATTTCAGATAGCGTCCTGGGCTAAGCGGCATCTAATAGCGCATGAAACGGCGAGTATAATGCACTATTAAACTTCTAGGATAAGGCAAACAGAGACCCGATTAGATCATTTTATGTTATGGTTAATATAAGAATTCAGCGTAATTCTATCCCATTTGTTCAAGTTACGTCGCTCCTATTTCAGATAGCGTACTGGGCTAGGCGGCATCTTAAAGCGCGTGGAATGGCGAGTAAAATGAACTACTAATCTTCTATGATAGGGCAATCAGGCACTCGATTAGATCATTTTATATTTTGTTTAATATAAGATTTCAGGGAAATTCTATCTCATTTGTTCAATTTACGTCGCTCCTATTTCAGATAGCGTATTGGGCTAAGCGGCATCTCAAAGCGCATGAAATGGCGAGTCAAATGCACTGTTAAACTTCTATGATAGGGAAATCAGAGACCCGATTTGATTATTTTATATTTTGGTTAATATAATAATTCAGCGAAATTCTAACACATTTGTTCCATTTACGTCGCTGCTATTTCAGATAGCGTACTGGGCTAGGCGGCATCTTAAAGCGCGTGGAATGGCGAGTAAAATGCACTATTAAACTTCTAGGATAAGGCAAACAGAGACCCGATTAGATCATTTTATATTACGGTTAATATAAGAATTCAGCTTAATTCTGTCACATTTGTTCAACATACGTAGCTCCTATTTCAGATAGCGTACTCGGATAGGCGGCATCTTAAAGCGCGTGGAATGGCGAGTAACATGCACTATTAAACTTCTACGATAAGGCAAACAGAGACCCGGTTAGATCATTTTATATTACGGTTAATATAAGAATTCAGCGTAATTCTATCACATTTGTTCAACTTACGTCGCTCCTATTTCAGATAGCCCACTGGGCTAGGCGGCATCATAAAGCGCGTGGAATGGCGAGTAAAATGCACTACTAAACTACTATGATAGGGCAATCAGAGACCCGTTTAGGTCATTTTATATTTTGGTTAATATAACAATTCAGCGAAATTCTATCACATTTGTTCAATTTACGTCGCTCCTATTAAAGATAGCGTATTGGGCTAAGCAGCATCTGAAAGCGCATAAATGGCGAGTAAAATGCACTATTAAAATTCTAGGGTAGGGCAAACAGAGACCCGATTAGATCATTTTATATTATGATTAATTTAAGAAGTCAACAAGATTCAATCACATTTGTTCAATTTACGTCGTTCCTATTTCAGATAGCGTACTGGGCTAGGCGGCATCTTAAAGCGCGTGGAAAGGCGAGTAAAATGCACTATTAAACTTCTATGATAGGGCTATCAGAGACCCGATTAGATCATTTTATGTTTTGGTTAATGTAAGAATTCAGCGAAATTCTATCACATTTGTTCAATTTACGTCGCTCCGATTTCAGATAGCGTATTGGGGTAAGTTGCATCTCAAAGCGCAAGATATGGCGAGTAAAATGCACTGTTAAACTTCTAGGGTAGGGCAATCAGAGACCCGATTAGATCATTTTGTATTTCGGTTAATATAAGAATTCAGCGAAATTCTATTACATTTGTTTAATTTACGTCGTTCCTATTTCTGATAGCGTACTGGGCTAGGCGGCATCTCGAAGCGCGTGGAATGGCGAGTAAAATGCACTATTAAACTTCTATGATAGGGCTATCAGAGACCCGATTAGATCATTTTATATTTTGGTTAATATAAGAATTCAGCGAAATTCTATCACATTTGTTCAATTTACGTCGCTCATATTTCAGATAGCATACTGGGCTAAGCGGCATCTCAAAGCGCATGAAATGGCGAGTAAAATGCACTATTAAACTTCTAGGATAAGGCAAACAGAGACCCGATTAGATCATTTTATATTGCGGTTAATATAAGAATTCAGCGTAATTCTGTCACATTTGTTCAACTTACGTAGCTCCTATTTCAGATAGCGTACTGGGCTAGGCGGCAACTTTAAGCGCGTGGAATGTCGAGTAAAATGCACTATCAAACTTCTATGATAGGGCAATCAGAGACCCGATTAGATCATTTTATATTTTGGTTAATATAAGAATTCAGCGAAATTCTATCACATTTGTTCAATTTACGTCGCTCCTATTTCAGATAGCGTATTGGGCTAAGCGGCATCTCAAAGCGCATGAAATGGCGAGTAAAATGCACTATTAAACTTCAAGGGTAGGGCAAACAGAGACCCGATTAGATCATTTTATATTATGGTTAATTTAAGAATTCAGCAAAATTCTATTACATTTGTTTAATTTACGTCGCTCCTATTTCAGATAGCGTATTGGGCTAAGCGGCATCTCAAAGCGCATGGATTGACGAGTGAAATGCTCTATTAAACTTCTGGGGTAGGGCGAACAGAAACCCGAATAGATCATTTCATATTACGGTTAATATAAGAATTCAGCGAAATTCTATCACATTTGTTCAATTTACGTCGCTCCTATTTCAGATAGCGTATTGGGCTAAGCGGCATTTCAATGCGCATTAAATGGCGAGTAACATGCACTATTAAACTTCTAGGATAAGGCAAACAGAGACCCGATTAGATCATTTTATATTACGGTTAATATAAGAATTCAGCGTAATTCTATCACATTTGTTCAACTTACGTCGCTCCTCTTTCAGATAGCGTACTGGGCTAGGCGGCATCTCGAAGCGCGTGGAATGGCGAGTAAAATGCACTATTAAACTTCTATGATAGGGCTATCAGAGACCCGATTAGATCATTTTATATTTTGGTTAATATAAGAATTCAGCGAAATTCTATCACATTTGTTCAACTTACGTCGCTCCTATTTCAGATAGCATACTGGGCTAAGCGGCATCTCAAAGCGCATGAAATGGCGAGTAAAATGCACTATTAAACTTCTAGGATAAGGCAAACAGAGACCCGATTAGATCATTTTATATTGCGGTTAATATAAGAATTCAGCGTAATTCTGTCACATTTGTTCAACTTACGTAGCTCCTATTTCAGATAGCGTACTGGGCTAGGCGGCAACTTTAAGCGCGTGGAATGTCGAGTAAAATGCACTATCAAACTTCTATGATAGGGCAATCAGAGACCCGATTAGATCATTTTATATTTTGGTTAATATAAGAATTCAGCGAAATTCTATCACATTTGTTCAATTTACGTCGCTCCTATTTCAGATAGCGTATTGGGCTAAGCGGCATCTCAAAGCGCATGAAATGGCGAGTAAAATGCACTATTAAACTTCAAGGGTAGGGCAAACAGAGACCCGATTAGATCATTTTATATTATGGTTAATTTAAGAATTCAGTAAAATTCTATTACATTTGTTCAATTTACGTCGTTCCTATTTCAGATAGCGTATTGGGCTAAGCGGCATCTCAAAGCGCATGAAATGACGAGTGGAATGCACTATTAAACTTCTAGGATACGGCGAACAGAGACCCGATTAGATCATTTTACATTAAGGTTAATATAAGAATTCCGGGAAATTCTATCACATTTGTTCAATTTACGTCGCTCCTATTTCAGATAGCGTATTGGGCTAAGCGGCATCTCAAAGCGCATGAAATGGCGAGTAAAATGCACTAGTAAACTTCTAGGGTAGGGCAATCAGAGACCCGATTCGATCATTTTATATTATGGTTAATTTAAGAATTCAGCAAAATTCTATCACATTAGTTCAATTTACGTCGTTCCTATTTCAGATACCGTACTGGGCTATGCGGCATCTTAAAGCGCGTGGAATGTCGAGTAAAACTCACTATTAAACTTCTATGATAGGGCAATCAGAGACCCGATTAGATCATTTTATATTTTGGTTAATATAAGAATTGAGCGAAATTCTATCACATTTGTTCAATTTACGTCGCTCCTATTTCAGATAGCTTATTGGGCTAAGCGGCAACGCAAAGCGCATGAAATGACGAGTGAAATGCACTATTAAACTTCTAGGGTAGGGCAAACAGAGACCCGATTAGATCATTTTACATTAAGGTTAATATAAGAATTCAGGGAAATTCTATCACATTTGTTCAACATACGTCGCTCCTATTTCAAATAGCGTACTCGGATAGGCGGCATCTTAAAGCGCGTGGAATGGCGAGTAAAATGCACTACTAAACTTCTAGGATAAGGCAAACAGAGATCCGATAAGATCATTTTATATTACGGTTAATATAAGAATTCAGCGTAATTCTGTCACATTTGTTCAATTTACGTTGCTCCTATTTCAAATAGAGTACTCGGATAGGCGGCATCTTAAAGCGCGTGGAATGGCGAGTAAAACGCACTATTAAACTTCTAGAGTAGGGCGAACAGAGACCCGATTAGATCATTTTACATTAAGGTTAATATAAGAATTCAGCGGAATTCTATTACATTTGTTTAATTTACGTCGCTCCTATTTCAGATAGCGTATTGGTCTAAGCGGCATCTCAAAGCGCATGAAATGGCGAGTAAAATGCACTATTACACTTCTAGTGTAGGGCAATCAGAGACCCGATTAGAACACTTTATATTATGCTTAATTTAAGAATTCAGCAAAATTCTATCACATTTGTTCAATTTACGTAGTTCCTATTTCAGATAGCATACTGGGCTAGGCGGTATCTTAAAGCGCGCGGAATGTCGAGTAAAATGCACTATTTAACTTCTATGATAGGGTAATCAGAGACCCGATTAGATCATTTTATATTTTGGTTCATATAAGAATTCAGCGAAATTCTATCACATTTGTTCAATTTACGTCGCTCCTATTTCAGATAGCTTATTGGGCTAAGCGGCATCTCAAAGCGCATGAAATGACGAGTGAAATGCACTATTAAACTTCTAGGGTAGGGCGAACAGAGACCAGATTAGATCATTTTACATTAAGGTTAATATAAGAATTCAGCGTAATTCTGTCACATTTGTTCAACTTACGTTGCTCCTATTTCAAATAGAGTACTCGGATAGGCGGCATCTTAAAGCGCGTGGAATGGCGAGTAACATGCACTATTAAACTTCTACGATAAGGCAAACAGAGACCCGGTTAGATCATTTTATATTACGGTTAATATAAGAATTCAGCGTAATTCTATCACATTTGTTCAACTTACGTCGCTCCTATTTCAGATAGCCCACTGGGCTAGGCGGCATCATAAAGCGCGTGGAATGGCGAGTAAAATGCACTACTAAACTACTATGATAGGGCAATCAGAGACCCGTTTAGGTCATTTTATATTTTGGTTAATATAACAATTCAGCGAAATTCTATCACATTTGTTCAATTTACGTCGCTCCTATTAAAGATAGCGTATTGGGCTAAGCAGCATCTGAAAGCGCATAAATGGCGAGTAAAATGCACTATTAAAATTCTAGGGTAGGGCAAACAGAGACCCGATTAGATCATTTTATATTATGATTAATTTAAGAAGTCAACAAGATTCAATCACATTTGTTCAATTTACGTCGTTCCTATTTCAGATAGCGTACTGGGCTAGGCGGCATCTTAAAGCGCGTGGAAAGGCGAGTAAAATGCACTATTAAACTTCTATGATAGGGCTATCAGAGACCCGATTAGATCATTTTATGTTTTGGTTAATATAAGAATTCAGCGAAATTCTATCACATTTGTTCAATTTACGTCGCTCCGATTTCAGATAGCGTATTGGGGTAAGCTGCATCTCAAAGCGCAAGATATGGCGAGTAAAATGCACTGTTAAACTTCTAGGGTAGGGCAATCAGAGACCCGATTAGATCATTTTGTATTTCGGTTAATATAAGAATTCAGCGAAATTCTATTACATTTGTTTAATTTACGTCGTTCCTATTTCTGATAGCGTACTGGGCTAGGCGGCATCTCGAAGCGCGTGGAATGGCGAGTAAAATGCACTATTAAACTTCTATGATAGGGCTATCAGAGACCCGATTAGATCATTTTATATTTTGGTTAATATAAGAATTCAGCGAAATTCTATCACATTTGTTCAATTTACGTCGCTCATATTTCAGATAGCATACTGGGCTAAGCGGCATCTCAAAGCGCATGAAATGGCGAGTAAAATGCACTATTAAACTTCTAGGATAAGGCAAACAGAGACCCGATTAGATCATTTTATATTGCGGTTAATATAAGAATTCAGCGTAATTCTGTCACATTTGTTCAACTTACGTAGCTCCTATTTCAGATAGCGTACTGGGCTAGGCGGCAACTTTAAGCGCGTGGAATGTCGAGTAAAATGCACTATCAAACTTCTATGATAGGGCAATCAGAGACCCGATTAGATCATTTTATATTTTGGTTAATATAAGAATTCAGCGAAATTCTATCACATTTGTTCAATTTACGTCGCTCCTATTTCAGATAGCGTATTGGGCTAAGCGGCATCTCAAAGCGCATGAAATGGCGAGTAAAATGCACTATTAAACTTCAAGGGTAGGGCAAACAGAGACCCGATTAGATCATTTTATATTATGGTTAATTTAAGAATTCAGTAAAATTCTATTACATTTGTTTAATTTACGTCGCTCCTATTTCAGATAGCGTATTGGGCTAAGCGGCATCTCAAAGCGCATGGATTGACGAGTGAAATGCTCTATTAAACTTCTGGGGTAGGGCGAACAGAAACCCGAATAGATCATTTCATATTACGGTTAATATAAGAATTCAGCGAAATTCTATCACATTTGTTCAATTTACGTCGCTCCTATTTCAGATAGCGTATTGGGCTAAGCGGCATTTCAATGCGCATTAAATGGCGAGTAACATGCACTATTAAACTTCTAGGATAAGGCAAACAGAGACCCGATTAGATCATTTTATATTACGGTTAATATAAGAATTCAGCGTAATTCTATCACATTTGTTCAACTTACGTCGCTCCTCTTTCAGATAGCGTACTGGGCTAGGCGGCATCTCGAAGCGCGTGGAATGGCGAGTAAAATACACTATTAAACTTCTATGATAGGGCTATCAGAGACCCGATTAGATCATTTTATATTTTGGTTAATATAAGAATTCAGCGAAATTCTATCACATTTGTTCAATTTACGTCGCTCATATTTCAGATAGCATACTGGGCTAAGCGGCATCTCAAAGCGCATGAAATGGCGAGTAAAATGCACTATTAAACTTCTAGGATAAGGCAAACAGAGACCCGATTAGATCATTTTATATTGCGGTTAATATAAGAATTCAGCGTAATTCTGTCACATTTGTTCAACTTACGTAGCTCCTATTTCAGATAGCGTACTGGGCTAGGCGGCAACTTTAAGCGCGTGGAATGTCGAGTAAAATGCACTATCAAACTTCTATGATAGGGCAATCAGAGACCCGATTAGATCATTTTATATTTTGGTTAATATAAGAATTCAGCGAAATTCTATCACATTTGTTCAATTTACGTCGCTCCTATTTCAGATAGCGTATTGGGCTAAGCGGCATCTCAAAGCGCATGAAATGGCGAGTAAAATGCACTATTAAACTTCAAGGGTAGGGCAAACAGAGACCCGATTAGATCATTTTATATTATGGTTAATTTAAGAATTCAGTAAAATTCTATTACATTTGTTCAATTTACGTCGTTCCTATTTCAGATAGCGTATTGGGCTAAGCGGCATCTCAAAGCGCATGAAATGACGAGTGGAATGCACTATTAAACTTCTAGGATACGGCGAACAGAGACCCGATTAGATCATTTTACATTAAGGTTAATATAAGAATTCCGGGAAATTCTATCACATTTGTTCAATTTACGTCGCTCCTATTTCAGATAGCGTATTGGGCTAAGCGGCATCTCAAAGCGCATGAAATGGCGAGTAAAATGCACTAGTAAACTTCTAGGGTAGGGCAATCAGAGACCCGATTCGATCATTTTATATTTTGTTTAATATAAGATTTCAGGGAAATTCTATCTCATTTGTTCAATTTACGTCGCTCCTATTTCAGATAGCGTATTGGGCTAAGCGGCATCTCAAAGCGCATGAAATGGCGAGTCAAATGCACTGTTAAACTTCTATGATAGGGAAATCAGAGACCCGATTTGATTATTTTATATTTTGGTTAATATAATAATTCAGCGAAATTCTAACACATTTGTTCCATTTACGTCGCTGCTATTTCAGATAGCGTACTGGGCTAGGCGGCATCTTAAAGCGCGTGGAATGGCGAGTAAAATGCACTATTAAACTTCTAGGATAAGGCAAACAGAGACCCGATTAGATCATTTTATATTACGGTTAATATAAGAATTCAGCTTAATTCTGTCACATTTGTTCAACATACGTAGCTCCTATTTCAGATAGCGTACTCGGCTAGGCGGCAACTTAAAGCGCGTGGAATGTCGAGTAAAATACACTATCAAACTTCTATGATAGGGCAATCAGAGACCCGATTAGATCATTTTATATTTTGGTTAATATAAGAATTCAGCGAAATTCTATCACATTTGTTCAATTTACGTCGCTCCTATTTCAGATAGCGTATTGGGCTAAGCGGCATCTCAAAGCGCATGAAATGGCGAGTAAAATGCACTATTAAACTTCTATGATAGGGCAATCAGAGACCCGATTAGATCATTTTATATTTTGGTTAATATAAGAATTCAGCGAAATTCTATCACATTTGTTCAATTTACGTCGCTCCTATTTCAGATAGCGTATTGGGCTAAGCGGCATCTCAAAGCGCATGAAATGGCGAGTAAAATGCACTAGTAAACTTCTAGGGTAGGGCAATCAGAGACCCGATTCGATCATTTTATATTATGGTTAATTTAAGAATTCAGCAAAATTCTATCACATTAGTTCAATTTACGTCGTTCCTATTTCAGATACCGTACTGGGCTATGCGGCATCTTAAAGCGCGTGGAATGTCGAGTAAAATTCACTATTAAACTTCTATGATAGGGCAATCAGAGACCCGATTAGATCATTTTATATTTTGGTTAATATAAGAATTCAGCGAAATTCTATCACATTTGTTCAATTTACGTCGCTCCTATTTCAGATAGCTTATTGGGCTAAGCGGCAACGCAAAGCGCATGAAATGACGAGTGAAATGCACTATTAAACTTCTAGGGTAGGGCAAACAGAGACCCGATTAGATCATTTTACATTAAGGTTAATATAAGAATTCAGGGAAATTCTATCACATTTGTTCAACATACGTCGCTCCTATTTCAAATAGCGTACTCGGATAGGCGGAATCTTAAAGCGCGTGGAATGGCGAGTAAAATGCACTACTAAACTTCTAGGATAAGGCAAACAGAGATCCGATAAGATCATTTTATATTACGGTTAATATAAGAATTCAGCGTAATTCTGTCACATTTGTTCAATTTACGTTGCTCCTATTTCAAATAGAGTACTCGGATAGGCGGCATCTTAAAGCGCGTGGAATGGCGAGTAAAACGCACTATTAAACTTCTAGAGTAGGGCGAACAGAGACCCGATTAGATCATTTTACATTAAGGTTAATATAAGAATTCAGCGGAATTCTATTACATTTGTTTAATTTACGTCGCTCCTATTTCAGATAGCGTATTGGGCTAAGCGGCATCTCAAAGCGCATGAAATGGCGAGTAAAATGCACTATTACACTTCTAGTGTAGGGCAATCAGAGACCCGATTAGAACATTTTATATTATGCTTACTTTAAGAATTCAGCAAAATTCTATCACATTTGTTCAATTTACGTAGTTCCTATTTCAGATAGCATACTGGGCTAGGCGGTATCTTAAAGCGCGCGGAATGTCGAGTAAAATGCACTATTTAACTTCTATGATAGGGTAATCAGAGACCCGATTAGATCATTTTATATTTTGGTTCATATAAGAATTCAGCGAAATTCTATCACATTTGTTCAATTTACGTCGCTCCTATTTCAGATAGCTTATTGGGCTAAGCGGCATCTCAAAGCGCATGAAATGACGAGTGAAATGCACTATTAAACTTCTAGGGTAGGGCGAACAGAGACCAGATTAGATCATTTTACATTAAGGTTAATATAAGAATTCAGCGTAATTCTGTCACATTTGTTCAACTTACGTTGCTCCTATTTCAAATAGAGTACTCGGATAGGCGGCATCTTAAAGCGCGTGGAATGGCGAGTAACATGCACTATTAAACTTCTACGATAAGGCAAACAGAGACCCGGTTAGATCATTTTATATTACGGTTAATATAAGAATTCAGCGTAATTCTATCACATTTGTTCAACTTACGTCGCTCCTATTTCAGATAGCCCACTGGGCTAGGCGGCATCATAAAGCGCGTGGAATGGCGAGTAAAATGCACTACTAAACTACTATGATAGGGCAATCAGAGACCCGTTTAGGTCATTTTATATTTTGGTTAATATAACAATTCAGCGAAATTCTATCACATTTGTTCAATTTACGTCGCTCCTATTAAAGATAGCGTATTGGGCTAAGCAGCATCTGAAAGCGCATAAATGGCGAGTAAAATGCACTATTAAAATTCTAGGGTAGGGCAAACAGAGACCCGATTAGATCATTTTATATTATGATTAATTTAAGAAGTCAACAAGATTCAATCACATTTGTTCAATTTACGTCGTTCCTATTTCAGATAGCGTACTGGGCTAGGCGGCATCTTAAAGCGCGTGGAAAGGCGAGTAAAATGCACTATTAAACTTCTATGATAGGGCTATCAGAGACCCGATTAGATCATTTTATGTTTTGGTTAATGTAAGAATTCAGCGAAATTCTATCACATTTGTTCAATTTACGTCGCTCCGATTTCAGATAGCGTATTGGGGTAAGTTGCATCTCAAAGCGCAAGATATGGCGAGTAAAATGCACTGTTAAACTTCTAGGGTAGGGCAATCAGAGACCCGATTAGATCATTTTGTATTTCGGTTAATATAAGAATTCAGCGAAATTCTATTACATTTGTTTAATTTACGTCGCTCCTATTTCAGATAGCGTACTGGGCTAGGCGGCATCTCGAAGCGCGTGGAATGGCGAGTAAAATGCACTATTAAACTTCTATGATAGGGCTATCAGAGACCCGATTAGATCATTTTATATTTTGGTTAATATAAGAATTCAGCGAAATTCTATCACATTTGTTCAATTTACGTCGCTCATATTTCAGATAGCATACTGGGCTAAGCGGCATCTCAAAGCGCATGAAATGGCGAGTAAAATGCACTATTAAACTTCTAGGATAAGGCAAACAGAGACCCGATTAGATCATTTTATATTGCGGTTAATATAAGAATTCAGCGTAATTCTGTCACATTTGTTCAACTTACGTAGCTCCTATTTCAGATAGCGTACTGGGCTAGGCGGCAACTTTAAGCGCGTGGAATGTCGAGTAAAATGAACTATCAAACTTCTATGATAGGGCAATCAGAGACCCGATTAGATCATTTTATATTTTGGTTAATATAAGAATTCAGCGAAATTCTATCACATTTGTTCAATTTACGTCGCTCCTATTTCAGATAGCGTATTGGGCTAAGCGGCATCTCAAAGCGCATGAAATGGCGAGTAAAATGCACTATTAAACTTCAAGGGTAGGGCAAACAGAGACCCGATTAGATCATTTTATATTATGGTTAATTTAAGAATTCAGTAAAATTCTATTACATTTGTTTAATTTACGTCGCTCCTATTTCAGATAGCGTATTGGGCTAAGCGGCATCTCAAAGCGCATGGATTGACGAGTGAAATGCTCTATTAAACTTCTGGGGTAGGGCGAACAGAAACCCGAATAGATCATTTCATATTACGGTTAATATAAGAATTCAGCGAAATTCTATCACATTTGTTCAATTTACGTCGCTCCTATTTCAGATAGCGTATTGGGCTAAGCGGCATTTCAATGCGCATTAAATGGCGAGTAACATGCACTATTAAACTTCTAGGATAAGGCAAACAGAGACCCGATTAGATCATTTTATATTACGGTTAATATAAGAATTCAGCGTAATTCTATCACATTTGTTCAACTTACGTCGCTCCTCTTTCAGATAGCGTACTGGGCTAGGCGGCATCTCGAAGCGCGTGGAATGGCGAGTAAAATGCACTATTAAACTTCTATGATAGGGCTATCAGAGACCCGATTAGATCATTTTATATTTTGGTTAATATAAGAATTCAGCGAAATTCTATCACATTTGTTCAATTTACGTCGCTCATATTTCAGATAGCATACTGGGCTAAGCGGCATCTCAAAGCGCATGAAATGGCGAGTAAAATGCACTATTAAACTTCTAGGATAAGGCAAACAGAGACCCGATTAGATCATTTTATATTGCGGTTAATATAAGAATTCAGCGTAATTCTGTCACATTTGTTCAACTTACGTAGCTCCTATTTCAGATAGCGTACTGGGCTAGGCGGCAACTTTAAGCGCGTGGAATGTCGAGTAAAATGCACTATCAAACTTCTATGATAGGGCAATCAGAGACCCGATTAGATCATTTTATATTTTGGTTAATATAAGAATTCAGCGAAATTCTATCACATTTGTTCAATTTACGTCGCTCCTATTTCAGATAGCGTATTGGGCTAAGCGGCATCTCAAAGCGCATGAAATGGCGAGTAAAATGCACTATTAAACTTCAAGGGTAGGGCAAACAGAGACCCGATTAGATCATTTTATATTATGGTTAATTTAAGAATTCAGTAAAATTCTATTACATTTGTTCAATTTACGTCGTTCCTATTTCAGATAGCGTATTGGGCTAAGCGGCATCTCAAAGCGCATGAAATGACGAGTGAAATGCACTATTAAACTTCTAGGATACGGCGAACAGAGACCCGATTAGATCATTTTACATTAAGGTTAATATAAGAATTCCGGGAAATTCTATCACATTTGTTCAATTTACGTCGCTCCTATTTCAGATAGCGTATTGGGCTAAGCGGCATCTCAAAGCGCATGAAATGGCGAGTAAAATGCACTATTAAACTTCTAGGGTAGGGCAATCAGAGACCCGATTCGATCATTTTATATTATGGTTAATTTAAGAATTCAGCAAAATTCTATCACATTAGTTCAATTTACGTCGTTCCTATTTCAGATACCGTACTGGGCTATGCGGCATCTTAAAGCGCGTGGAATGTCGAGTAAAATTCACTATTAAACTTCTATGATAGGGCAATCAGAGACCCGATTAGATCATTTTATATTTTGGTTAATATAAGAATTCAGCGAAATTCTATCACATTTGTTCAATTTACGTCGCTCCTATTTCAGATAGCTTATTGGGCTAAGCGGCAACGCAAAGCGCATGAAATGACGAGTGAAATGCACTATTAAACTTCTAGGGTAGGGCAAACAGAGACCCGATTAGATCATTTTACATTAAGGTTAATATAAGAATTCAGGGAAATTCTATCACATTTGTTCAACATACGTCGCTCCTATTTCAAATAGCGTACTCGGATAGGCGGCATCTTAAAGCGCGTGGAATGGCGAGTAAAATGCACTACTAAACTTCTAGGATAAGGCAAACAGAGATCCGATAAGATCATTTTATATTACGGTTAATATAAGAATTCAGCGTAATTCTGTCACATTTGTTCAATTTACGTTGCTCCTATTTCAAATAGAGTACTCGGATAGGCGGCATCTTAAAGCGCGTGGAATGGCGAGTAAAACGCACTATTAAACTTCTAGAGTAGGGCGAACAGAGACCCGATTAGATCATTTTACATTAAGGTTAATATAAGAATTCAGCGGAATTCTATTACATTTGTTTAATTTACGTCGCTCCTATTTCAGATAGCGTATTGGTCTAAGCGGCATCTCAAAGCGCATGAAATGGCGAGTAAAATGCACTATTACACTTCTAGTGTAGGGCAATCAGAGACCCGATTAGAACACTTTATATTATGCTTAATTTAAGAATTCAGCAAAATTCTATCACATTTGTTCAATTTACGTAGTTCCTATTTCAGATAGCGTACTGGGCTAGGCGGCAACTTTAAGCGCGTGGAATGTCGAGTAAAATGCACTATCAAACTTCTATGATAGGGCAATCAGAGACCCGATTAGATCATTTTATATTTTGGTTAATATAAGAATTCAGCGAAATTCTATCACATTTGTTCAATTTACGTCGCTCCTATTTCAGATAGCGTATTGGGCTAAGCGGCATCTCAAAGCGCATGAAATGGCGAGTAAAATGCACTATTAAACTTCAAGGGTAGGGCAAACAGAGACCCGATTAGATCATTTTATATTATGGTTAATTTAAGAATTCAGTAAAATTCTATTACATTTGTTTAATTTACGTCGCTCCTATTTCAGATAGCGTATTGGGCTAAGCGGCATCTCAAAGCGCATGGATTGACGAGTGAAATGCTCTATTAAACTTCTGGGGTAGGGCGAACAGAAACCCGAATAGATCATTTCATATTACGGTTAATATAAGAATTCAGCGAAATTCTATCACATTTGTTCAATTTACGTCGCTCCTATTTCAGATAGCGTATTGGGCTAAGCGGCATTTCAATGCGCATTAAATGGCGAGTAACATGCACTATTAAACTTCTAGGATAAGGCAAACAGAGACCCGATTAGATCATTTTATATTACGGTTAATATAAGAATTCAGCGTAATTCTATCACATTTGTTCAACTTACGTCGCTCCTCTTTCAGATAGCGTACTGGGCTAGGCGGCATCTCGAAGCGCGTGGAATGGCGAGTAAAATACACTATTAAACTTCTATGATAGGGCTATCAGAGACCCGATTAGATCATTTTATATTTTGGTTAATATAAGAATTCAGCGAAATTCTATCACATTTGTTCAATTTACGTCGCTCATATTTCAGATAGCATACTGGGCTAAGCGGCATCTCAAAGCGCATGAAATGTCGAGTAAAATGCACTATTAAACTTCTAGGATAAGGCAAACAGAGACCCGATTAGATCATTTTATATTGCGGTTAATATAAGAATTCAGCGTAATACTGTCACATTTGTTCAACTTACGTAGCTCCTATTTCAGATAGCGTACTGGGCTAGGCGGCAACTTTAAGCGCGTGGAATGTCGAGTAAAATGCACTATCAAACTTCTATGATAGGGCAATCAGAGACCCGATTAGATCATTTTATATTTTGGTTAATATAAGAATTCAGCGAAATTCTATCACATTTGTTCAATTTACGTCGCTCCTATTTCAGATAGCGTATTGGGCTAAGCGGCATCTCAAAGCGCATGAAATGGCGAGTAAAATGCACTATTAAACTTCAAGGGTAGGGCAAACAGAGACCCGACTAGATCATTTTATATTATGGTTAATTTAAGAATTCAGTAAAATTCTATTACATTTGTTCAATTTACGTCGTTCCTATTTCAGATAGCGTATTGGGCTAAGCGGCATCTCAAAGCGCATGAAATGGCGAGTAAAATCCACTATTAAACTTCTAGGATACGGCGAACAGAGACCCGATTAGATCATTTTACATTAAGGTTAATATAAGAATTCCGGGAAATTCTATCACATTTGTTCAATTTACGTCGCTCCTATTTCAGATAGCGTATTGGGCTAAGCGGCATCTCAAAGCGCATGAAATGGCGAGTAAAATGCACTAGTAAACTTCTAGGGTAGGGCAATCAGAGACCCGATTCGATCATTTTATATTATGGTTAATTTAAGAATTCAGCAAAATTCTATCACATTAGTTCAATTTACGTCGTTCCTATTTCAGATACCGTACTGGGCTATGCGGCATCTTAAAGCGCGTGGAATGTCGAGTAAAACTCACTATTAAACTTCTATGATAGGGCAATCAGAGACCCGATTAGATCATTTTATATTTTGGTTAATATAAGAATTCAGCGAAATTCTATCACATTTGTTCAATTTACGTCACTCCTATTTCAGATAGCTTATTGGGCTAAGCGGCAACGCAAAGCGCATGAAATGACGAGTGAAATGCACTATTAAACTTCTAGGGTAGGGCAAACAGAGACCCGATTAGATCATTTTATATTACGGTTAATATAAGAATTCAGCGTAATTCTATCACATTTGTTCAACTTACGTCGCTCCTATTTCAGATAGCCCACTGGGCTAGGCGGCATCATAAAGCGCGTGGAATGGCGAGTAAAATGCACTACTAAACTACTATGATAGGGCAATCAGAGACCCGTTTAGGTCATTTTATATTTTGGTTAATATAACAATTCAGCGAAATTCTATCACATTTGTTCAATTTACGTCGCTCCTATTAAAGATAGCGTATTGGGCTAAGCAGCATCTGAAAGCGCATAAATGGCGAGTAAAATGCACTATTAAAATTCTAGGGTAGGGCAAACAGAGACCCGATTAGATCATTTTATATTATGATTAATTTAAGAAGTCAACAAGATTCAATCACATTTGTTCAATTTACGTCGTTCCTATTTCAGATAGCGTACTGGGCTAGGCGGCATCTTAAAGCGCGTGGAAAGGTGAGTAAAATGCACTATTAAACTTCTATGATAGGGCTATCAGAGACCCGATTAGATCATTTTATGTTTTGGTTAATGTAAGAATTCAGCGAAATTCTATCACATTTGTTCAATTTACGTCGCTCCGATTTCAGATAGCGTATTGGGGTAAGCTGCATCTCAAAGCGCAAGATATGGCGAGTAAAATGCACTGTTAAACTTCTAGGGTAGGGCAATCAGAGACCCGATTAGATCATTTTGTATTTCGGTTAATATAAGAATTCAGCGAAATTCTATTACATTTGTTTAATTTACGTCGTTCCTATTTCTGATAGCGTACTGGGCTAGGCGGCATCTCGAAGCGCGTGGAATGGCGAGTAAAATGCACTATTAAACTTCTATGACAGGGCTATCAGAGACCCGATTAGATCATTTTATATTTTGGTTAATATAAGAATTCAGCGAAATTCTATCACATTTGTTCAATTTACGTCGCTCATATTTCAGATAGCATACTGGGCTAAGCGGCATCTCAAAGCGCATGAAATGGCGAGTAAAATGCACTATTAAACTTCTAGGATAAGGCAAACAGAGACCCGATTAGATCATTTTATATTGCGGTTAATATAAGAATTCAGCGTAATTCTGTCACATTTGTTCAACTTACGTAGCTCCTATTTCAGATAGCGTACTGGGCTAGGCGGCAACTTTAAGCGCGTGGAATGTCGAGTAAAATGCACTATCAAACTTCTATGATAGGGCAATCAGAGACCCGATTAGATCATTTTATATTTTGGTTAATATAAGAATTCAGCGAAATTCTATCACATTTGTTCAATTTACGTCGCTCCTATTTCAGATAGCGTATTGGGCTAAGCGGCATCTCAAAGCGCATGAAATGGCGAGTAAAATGCACTATTAAACTTCAAGGGTAGGGCAAACAGAGACCCGATTAGATCATTTTATATTATGGTTAATTTAAGAATTCAGTAAAATTCTATTACATTTGTTTAATTTACGTCGCTCCTATTTCAGATAGCGTATTGGGCTAAGCGGCATCTCAAAGCGCATGGATTGACGAGTGAAATGCTCTATTAAACTTCTAGGGTAAGGCGAACAGAAACCCGAATAGATCATTTCATATTACGGTTAATATAAGAATTCAGCGAAATTCTATCACATTTGTTCAATTTACGTCGCTCCTATTTCAGATAGCGTATTGGGCTAAGCGGCATTTCAATGCGCATGAAATGGCGAGTAACATGCACTATTAAACTTCTAGGATAAGGCAAACAGAGACCCGATTAGATCATTTTATATTACGGTTAATATAAGAATTCAGCGTAATTCTATCACATTTGTTCAACTTACGTCGCTCCTCTTTCAGATAGCGTACTGGGCTAGGCGGCATCTCGAAGCGCGTGGAATGGCGAGTAAAATGCACTATTAAACTTCTATGATAGGGCTATCAGAGACCCGATTAGATCATTTTATATTTTGGTTAATATAAGAATTCAGCGAAATTCTATCACATTTGTTCAATTTACGTCGCTCATATTTCAGATAGCATACTGGGCTAAGCGGCATCTCAAAGCGCATGAAATGGCGAGTAAAATGCACTATTAAACTTCTAGGATAAGGCAAACAGAGACCCGATTAGATCATTTTATATTGCGGTTAATATAAGAATTCAGCGTAATTCTGTCACATTTGTTCAACTTACGTAGCTCCTATTTCAGATAGCGTACTGGGCTAGGCGGCAACTTTAAGCGCGTGGAATGTCGAGTAAAATGCACTATCAAACTTCTATGATAGGGCAATCAGAGACCCGATTAGATCATTTTATATTTTGGTTAATATAAGAATTCAGCGAAATTCTATCACATTTGTTCAATTTACGTCGCTCCTATTTCAGATAGCGTATTGGGCTAAGCGGCATCTCAAAGCGCATGAAATGGCGAGTAAAATGCACTATTAAACTTCAAGGGTAGGGCAAACAGAGACCCGATTAGATCATTTTATATTATGGTTAATTTAAGAATTCAGTAAAATTCTATTACATTTGTTCAATTTACGTCGTTCCTATTTCAGATAGCGTATTGGGCTATGCGATATCTCAAAGCGCATGAAATGACGAGTAAAATGCACTATTAAACTTCTAGGGTAGGTCAAACAGTGACCCGATTAGATCATTTTATATTACGGTTAATATAAGAATTCAGCGTAATTCTATCACATTTGTTCAACTTACGTCGCTCCTATTTCAGATAGCGTAGTGGGCTAGGCGGCATCTCAAAGCGCGTGGAAGGGCGAGTAAAATGCACTACTAAACTTCTATGATAGGGCAATCAGAGACCCGATTACATCATTTTATATTTTGGTTAATATAAGAATTCAGCGAAATTCTCTCACATTTGTTCAATTTACGTCGCTGATATTTCAGATAGCGTATTGGGCTAAGCGGTATCTCAAAGCGCAAGAAATGTCGAGTAAAATGCACTATTAAACTTCTAGGGTAGGGCAAACAGAGACCCGATAAGATCATTTTATATTATGGTTAATTTAAGAATTCAGCGAAATTCTATCACATTTGTTCAATTTACGTCGCTCCTATTTCAGATAGCGTATTGTGCTAAGCGGCATCTCAATGCGCATGAAATGGCGAGTAAAATGCACTATTAAACTTCTAGGGTAGGGCAAACAGAGACCCGATTAGATCATTTTATATTTTGGTTAATATAAGAATTGAGCGAAATTCTGTCACATTTGTTCAATTTACGTCGCTCCTATTACAGATAGCGTATTGGGCTAAGCGGCATCTGAAAGCGCATGAAATGGCGAGTAAAATCCACTATTAAACTTCTAGGGTAGGGCAAACAGAGACCCGATTAGATCATTTTATATTATGGTTAATTTAAGAATTCACCGAAATTCTATCACACTTGTTCAATTTACGTCGCTCCTATTTCAGATAGCGTATTGGGCTAAGCGGCATCTCAAAGCCCATGAAATGGCGATTAAAATGCACTATTAAACTTCTAGGGTAAGGCAAACAGATACCCGATTAGATCATTTTATATTACGGTTAATATAAGAATTCAGCGTAATTCTATCACATTTGTTCAACT
The DNA here is from genome assembly GCA_916610135.2 of Macropis europaea. Taxonomy (NCBI): domain Eukaryota; kingdom Metazoa; phylum Arthropoda; class Insecta; order Hymenoptera; family Melittidae; genus Macropis; species Macropis europaea. The sequence goes on along the minus strand of CAKAJE020000534.1, from coordinate 20,852 downwards.
TACGTCACTCCTCTTTCAGATAGCGTACTGGGCTAGGCGGCATCTTAAAGCGCGTGGAAAGGCGAGTAAAATGCACTATTAAACTTCTATGATAGGGCAATCAGAGACCCGATTAGATCATTTTGTATTTTGTTTAATATAAGATTTCAGGGAAATTCTGTCACATTTGTTCAATTTACGTCGCTCCTATTTCAGATAGCGTATTGGGGTAAGCTGCATCTCAAAGCGCAGGACATGGCGAGTAAAATGCACTATTAAACTTCTAGGGTAGGGCAATCAGAGACCCGATTAGATCATTTTGTATTTTGGTTAATATAAGAATTCAGCGAAATTCTATTACATTTGTTTAATTTACGTCGCTCCTATTTCAGATAGCGTATTGGGCTAAGCGGCATCTCAAAGCGCATGAAATGGCGAGTAAAATGCACTATTATACTTCTAGTGTAGGGCAATCAGAGACCCGATTAGATCATTTTATATTATGCTTAATTTAAGAATTCAGCAAAATTCTATCACATTTGTTCAATTTACGTAGTTCCTATTTCAGATAGCATACTGGGCTAGGCGGTATCTTAAAGCGCGCGGAGTGGAGAGTAAAATGCACTATTAAACTTCTATGATAGGGCAATCAGAGACCCGATTAGATCATTTTATATTTTGGTTAATATAAGAATTCAGCGAAATTCTATCACATTTGTTCAATTTACGTCGCTCCTATTTCAGATAGCTTATTGGGCTAAGCGGCATCTCAAAGCGCATGAAATGACGAGTGAAATGCACTATTAAACTTCTAGGGTAGGGCGAACAGAGACCAGATTAGATCATTTTACATTAAGGTTAATATAAGAATTCAGCGTAATTCTGTCACATTTGTTCAACTTACGTAGCTCCTATTTCAGATAGCGTACTGGGCTAGGCGGCATCTTAAAGCGCGTAGAATGGCGTATAAAATGCACTATTAAACTTCTATGATAGGGCAATCAGAGACCCGATTAGATCATTTTGTATTTTGGTTAATATAAGAATTCAGCGAAATTCTATCACATTTGTTCAATTTACGTCGCTCCTATTTCAGATAGCGTATTGGGCTAAGCGGCATCTCAAAGCGCATGGATTGACGAGTGAAATGCTCTATTAAACTTCTGGGGTAGGGCGAACAGAAACCCGAATAGATCATTTTATATTACGGTTAATTTAAGAATTCAGCAAAATTCTATCACATTTGTTCAATTTACGTAGTTCCTATTCCAGATAGCATACTGGGCTAGGCGGTATCTTAAAGCGCGCGGAGTGGCGAGTAAAATGCACTATTAAACTTCTATGATAGGGCAATCAGAGACCCGATTAGATCATTTTATATTTTGGTTAATATAAGAATTCAGCGAAATTCTATCACATTTGTTCAATTTACGTCGCTCCTATTTCAGATAGCTTATTGGGCTAAGCGGCATCTCAAAGCGCATGAAATGACGAGTGAAATGCACTATTAAACTACTAGGGTAGGGCGAACAGAGACCAGATTAGATCATTTTACATTAAGGTTAATATAAGAATTCAGCGTAATTCTGTCACATTTGTTCAACTTACGTAGCTCCTATTTCAGATAGCGTACTGGGCTAGGCGGCATCTTAAAGCGCGTAGAATGGCGAGTAAAATGCACTATTAAATTTCTATGATAGGGCAATCAGAGACCCGATTAGATCATTTTATATTTTGGTTAATATAAGAATTCAGCGAAATTCTATCACATTTGTTCAATTTACGTCGCTCCTATTTCAGATAGCGTATTGGGCTAAGCGGCATCTCAAAGCGCATGAAATGGCGAGTAAAATGCACTATTAAACTTCAAGGGTAGGGCAAACAGAGACCCGATTAGATCATTTTATATTATGGTTAATTTAAGAATTCAGTAAAATTCTATTACATTTGTTCAATTTACGTCGTTCCTATTTCAGATAGCGTATTGGGCTATGCGATATCTCAAAGCGCATGAAATGACGAGTAAAATGCACTATTAAACTTCTAGGGTAGGTCAAACAGTGACCCGATTAGATCATTTTATATTACGGTTAATATAAGAATTCAGCGTAATTCTATCACATTTGTTCAACTTACGTCGCTCCTATTTCAGATAGCGTAGTGGGCTAGGCGGCATCTCAAAGCGCGTGGAAGGGCGAGTAAAATGCACTACTAAACTTCTATGATAGGGCAATCAGAGACCCGATTACATCATTTTATATTTTGGTTAATATAAGAATTCAGCGAAATTCTCTCACATTTGTTCAATTTACGTCGCTGATATTTCAGATAGCGTATTGGGCTAAGCGGTATCTCAAAGCGCAAGAAATGTCGAGTAAAATGCACTATTAAACTTCTAGGGTAGGGCAAACAGAGACCCGATAAGATCATTTTATATTATGGTTAATTTAAGAATTCAGCGAAATTCTATCACATTTGTTCAATTTACGTCGCTCCTATTTCAGATAGCGTATTGTGCTAAGCGGCATCTCAATGCGCATGAAATGGCGAGTAAAATGCACTATTAAACTTCTAGGGTAGGGCAAACAGAGACCCGATTAGATCATTTTATATTTTGGTTAATATAAGAATTGAGCGAAATTCTGTCACATTTGTTCAATTTACGTCGCTCCTATTAAAGATAGCGTATTGGGCTAAGCGGCATCTGAAAGCGCATGAAATGGCGAGTAAAATCCACTATTAAACTTCTAGGGTAGGGCAAACAGAGACCCGATTAGATCATTTTATATTATGGTTAATTTAAGAATTCACCGAAATTCTATCACACTTGTTCAATTTACGTCGCTCCTATTTCAGATAGCGTATTGGGCTAAGCGGCATCTCAAAGCCCATGAAATGGCGATTAAAATGCACTATTAAACTTCTAGGGTAAGGCAAACAGATACCCGATTAGATCATTTTATATTACGGTTAATATAAGAATTCAGCGTAATTCTATCACATTTGTTCAACTTACGTCACTCCTCTTTCAGATAGCGTACTGGGCTAGGCGGCATCTTAAAGCGCGTGGAAAGGCGAGTAAAATGCACTATTAAACTTCTATGATAGGGCAATCAGAGACCCGATTAGATCATTTTGTATTTTGTTTAATATAAGATTTCAGGGAAATTCTGTCACATTTGTTCAATTTACGTCGCTCCTATTTCAGATAGCGTATTGGGGTAAGCTGCATCTCAAAGCGCAAGACATGGCGAGTAAAATGCACTATTAAACTTCTAGGGTAGGGCAATCAGAGACCCGATTAGATCATTTTGTATTTTGGTTAATATAAGAATTCAGCGAAATTCTATTACATTTGTTTAATTTACGTCGCTCCTATTTCAGATAGCGTATTGGGCTAAGCGGCATCTCAAAGCGCATGAAATGGCGAGTAAAATGCACTATTATACTTCTAGTGTAGGGCAATCAGAGACCCGATTAGATCATTTTATATTATGCTTAATTTAAGAATTCAGCAAAATTCTATCACATTTGTTCAATTTACGTAGTTCCTATTTCAGATAGCATACTGGGCTAGGCGGTATCTTAAAGCGCGCGGAGTGGAGAGTAAAATGCACTATTAAACTTCTATGATAGGGCAATCAGAGACCCGATTAGATCATTTTATATTTTGGTTAATATAAGAATTCAGCGAAATTCTATCACATTTGTTCAATTTACGTCGCTCCTATTTCAGATAGCTTATTGGGCTAAGCGGCATCTCAAAGCGCATGAAATGACGAGTGAAATGCACTATTAAACTTCTAGGGTAGGGCGAACAGAGACCAGATTAGATCATTTTACATTAAGGTTAATATAAGAATTCAGCGTAATTCTGTCACATTTGTTCAACTTACGTAGCTCCTATTTCAGATAGCGTACTGGGCTAGGCGGCATCTTAAAGCGCGTAGAATGGCGTATAAAATGCACTATTAAACTTCTATGATAGGGCAATCAGAGACCCGATTAGATCATTTTGTATTTTGGTTAATATAAGAATTCAGCGAAATTCTATCACATTTGTTCAATTTACGTCGCTCCTATTTCAGATAGCGTATTGGGCTAAGCGGCATCTCAAAGCGCATGGATTGACGAGTGAAATGCTCTATTAAACTTCTGGGGTAGGGCGAACAGAAACCCGAATAGATCATTTTATATTACGGTTAATTTAAGAATTCAGCAAAATTCTATCACATTTGTTCAATTTACGTAGTTCCTATTCCAGATAGCATACTGGGCTAGGCGGTATCTTAAAGCGCGCGGAGTGGCGAGTAAAATGCACTATTAAACTTCTATGATAGGGCAATCAGAGACCCGATTAGATCATTTTATATTTTGGTTAATATAAGAATTCAGCGAAATTCTATCACATTTGTTCAATTTACGTCGCTCCTATTTCAGATAGCTTATTGGGCTAAGCGGCATCTCAAAGCGCATGAAATGACGAGTGAAATGCACTATTAAACTACTAGGGTAGGGCGAACAGAGACCAGATTAGATCATTTTACATTAAGGTTAATATAAGAATTCAGCGTAATTCTGTCACATTTGTTCAACTTACGTAGCTCCTATTTCAGATAGCGTACTGGGCTAGGCGGCATCTTAAAGCGCGTAGAATGGCGAGTAAAATGCACTATTAAATTTCTATGATAGGGCAATCAGAGACCCGATTAGATCATTTTGTATTTTGGTTAATATAAGAATTCAGCGAAATTCTATCACATTTGTTCAATTTACGTCGCTCCTATTTCAGATAGCGTATTGGGCTAAGCGGCATCTCAAAGCGCATGGATTGACGAGTGAAATGCTCTATTAAACTTCTGGGGTAGGGCGAACAGAAACCCGAATAGATCATTTTATATTACGGTTAATATAAGAATTCAGCGAAATTCTATCACATTTTTTCAATTTACGTCGCTCCTATTTCAGATAGCGTATTGGGCTAAGCGGCATCTCAATGCGCATGAAATGGCGAGTAACATGCACTATTAAACTTCTAGGATAAGGCAAACAGATACCCGATTAGATCATTTTATATTACGGTTAATATAAGAATTCAGCGTAATTCTATCACATTTGTTCAACTTACGTCGCTCCTATATCAGATAGCGTACTGGGCTACGCGGCATCTTAAAGCGCGTGGAAGGGCGAGTAAAATGCACTACTAAACTTCTAGGGTAGGGCAAACAGAGACCCGATTAGATCATTTTATATTACGGTTAATATAAGAATGCAGCGTAATTCTGTCACATTTGCTCAACTTACGTCGTTCCTATTTCAGATAGCGTACTGGGCTAGGCGGCATCTTAAAACGCGTGGAAGGGCGAGTAAAATGCACTACTAAACTTCTAGGGTAGAGCAAACAGAGACCCGATTAGATCATTTTATATTGCGGTTAATATAAGAATTCAGCGAAATTCTATCACATTTGTTCAATTTACGTCGCTCCTATTAAAGATAGCGTATTGGGCTAAGCGGCATCTGAAAGCGCATGAAATGGCGAGTAAAATGCACTATTAAACTTCTAGGGTAAGGCAAACAGATACCCGATTAGATCATTTTATATTACGGTTAATATAAGAATTCAGCGTAATTCTATCACATTTGTTCAACTTACGTCGCTCCTATTTCAGATAGCGTACTGGGCTAGGCGGCATCTTAAAGCGCGTGGAAGGGCGAGTAAAATGCACTACTAAACTTCTAGGGTAGGGCAAACAGAGACCCGATTAGATCATTTTATATTGCGGTTAATATAAGAATTCAGCGAAATTCTATCACATTTGTTCAATTTACGTCGTTCCTATTTCAGATAGCGTACTGGGCTAGGCGGCATCTTAAAGTGCGTGGAAAGGCGAGTAAAATACCCTATTAAACATCTATGATAGGCCAATCAGAGACCCGATTAGATCATTTTATATTTTGTTTAACATAAGATTTCAGGGAAATTCTGTCACACTTGTTCAATTTACGTCGCTCCTATTTCAGATAGCTTATTGGGCTAAGCGGCATCTCAAAGCGCAAGAAATGGCGAGTAAAATGCACTATTAAACTTCTAGGGTTGGGCAAACAGAGACCCGATTAGATCATTTTATATTTTGGTTAATATAAGAATTCAGCGAAATTCTATCACATTTGTTCAATTTACGTCGCTCCTATTTGAGATAGCGTATTGGGCTAAGCGGCATCTGAAAGCGCATGAAATGGCGAGTAAAATGCACTATTAAACTTCTAGGGTAGGGCAAACAGAGTCCCGATTAGATCATTTTATATTATGGTTAATTTAAGAATTCAGCGAAATTCTATCACATTTGTTCAATTTACGTCGCTACTATTTCAGATAGCGTATTGGGCTAAGCGGCATCTCAAAGCGCATGAAATGGCGAGTATAATGCACTATTAAACTTCTATGATAGGGCTATCAGAGACCCGATTAGATCATTTTATATTTTGGTTAATATAAGAATTCAGTGAAATTCTAACACATTTGTTCAATTTACGTCGCTCCGATTTCAGATAGCGTACTGGGCTAGGCTGCATCATAAAGCGCGTGGAATGGCGAGTAAAATGCACTATTAAACTTCTAGGATAAGGCAAACAGAGACCCGATTAGATCATTTTATATTACGGTTAATATAAGAATTCAGCGTAATTCTATCACATTTGTTCAACTTACGTCGCTCCTCTTTCAGATAGCGTACTGGGCTAGGCGGCATCTTAAAGCGCGTGGAATGGCGAGTAAAATGCACTACAAAACTTCTATGATAGGGCAATCAGAGACCCGATTAGATCATTTTATATTTTGGTTAATATAAGAATTCAGTGAAATTCTATCACACTTGTTCAATTTACGTCGCTCCTATTTCAGTTAGCGTATTGGGCTAAGCAGCATCTCAAAGTCCATGAAATGGCGAGGAAAATGCACTATTAAACTTCTAGGGTAGGGCAAACAGAGACCCGATTAGATCATTTTATATAATGGTTAATTTAAGAATTCAGCAAAATTCTATCACATTTTTTCAATTTACGTCGCTCCTATTTCTGATAGCGTACTGGGCTAGGCGGCATCTTAAAGCGCGTGGAATGGCGAGTAAAATTCACTATTAAACTTCTAGGGTAGGGCAAACAGAGACCCGATTAGATCATTTTATATTATAGTTAATTTCAGAATTCAGCGAAATTCTATCACATTTGTTCAATTTACGTCGCTCCTATTTCAGATAGCATATTGGGCTAAGCGGCATCTCAAAGCGCATGAAATGAGGAGTAAAATGCACTATTAAAGTTCTAGGGTAGGGCAAACAGAGACCCGATTCGATCATTTTATATTATGGTTAATTTAAGAATTCAGCAAAATTCTATCACATTTGTTCAATTTACGTCGCTCCTATTTCAGATAGCTTACTGGGCTAGGCGTCAGCTTAAAGCGCGTGGAATGGCGAGTAAAATGCACTATTAAACTTCTATGATAGGGCAATCAGAGACCCGATTAGATCATTTTATATTTTGGTTAATATAAGGATTCAGCGAAATTCTATCACATTTGTTCAATTTACGTCGCTCACGTTTCATATAGCGTATTGGGCTAAGCGGCATCTCAAAGCGCATGAAATGGCTAGTAAAATGCACTATTAAACTTCTAGGGTAGGGCAAACAGAGACCCGATTAGATCATTTTATATTATGGTTAATTTAATCATTCAGCAAAATTCTATCACTTTTGTTCAATTTACGTCCTTCCTATTTCAGATAGCGTACTGGGCTAGACGGCACCTTAAAGCGCGTGGAATGGCGAGTAAAATGCACTATTAAGCTTCTATGATAGGGCAATAAGAGACCCGATTAGATCATTTTATATTTTGGTTAATATAAGAATTCAGCGAAATTCTATCACATTTGTTCAATTTACGTCGCTCCTATTTCAGATAGCGTACTGGGCTAGGCGGTATCTTAAAGCGCGTGGAAGGGTGAGTAAAATGCACTACTAATCTTCCATGATAGGGAAATCAGAGACCCGATTAGATCATTTTATATTTTGTTTTATATAAGATTTCAGGGAAATTCTATCACATTTGTTCAATTTACGTCGCTCCTATTTCAGATAGCATATTGGGCTAAGCGGCACCTCAAAGCGCATGAAATGGCGAGTGAAATGCAATATTAAACTTCTAGGGTAGGGCAAACAGAGACCCGATTAGATCATTTTATATTATGGTCAATTTAAGAATTCAGCATAATTCTTTCTCATTTCTTCAATTTACGTCGCTCCTATTTCAGATAGCTTATTGGGCTTAGCGGAATCTCAAAGCGCATGAAGTGACGAGTGAAATGCACTATTACACTTCTAGGGTAGGGCAAACAGAGACCCGATTAGCTCATTTTATATTATGGTTAATTTAAGAATTCAGCGAAATTCGATTACATTTGTTCAATTTACGTCGCCCCTATTTCAGATAGCGTATTGGGCTAAGCGGCATCTGAAGGCGCATGAAATGGCGAGTAAAATGCACTATTAAAGTTCTAGGGTAGGGCCAACAGAGACCCGATTAGATCATTTTACATTTTGGTTAATAAAAGAATTCAGCGAAATTCTATCACATTTGCTCAATTTACGTCGCTCCTATTACAGATAGCTTATTGTGCTTAGCGGCATCTCAAAGCGCATGAAGTGACGAGTGCAATGCACTATTAAACCTCTAGGGTAAGGCAAGCAGAGACCCGATTAGATCATTTCATATTATGGTTAATTTAAGAATTCAGCAAAATTCTATCACATTTGTTCAATTTACGTCGCTCCTATTTCAGACAGCGTACTGGGCTAGGTGGCATCTTAAAGCGCGTGGAATGGCGAGTAAAATGCACTACTAAACTACTATGATAGGGCAATCAGAGACCCGATCAGGTCATTTTATATTTTGGTTAATATAAGAATTCAGGAAATTCTATCACATTTGTTCAATTTACGTCGCTCCTATTTCAGATAGCGTCCTGGGCTAAGTGGCATCACAAAGCGCATGAAATGGCGAGTAAAATGCACTATTAAACTTCTATGATAGGGCAATCAGAGACCCGATTAGATCATTTTATATTTTGTTTAATAAAAGAAATCAGCGAAATTCTATCACATTTGTTCAACTTACGTCGCTGATATTTCAGATAGCGTATTGGGCTATGCGGCATCGCAAAGCGCAAGAAATGGCGAGTAAAATGCACTCTTAAACTTCTATGATAGGGCAATCAGAGACCCGATTAGATCATTTTACATTTTGTTTAATATAAGATTTCAGGGACATTCTATCACATTTGTTTAATTTACGTCGCTGCTATTTCAGATAGCGTATTGGGCTAAGCGGCATCTCAAAGCGCATGAAATGGCGAATAAAATGCACTATTAAACTTCTAGGCGAGGGTGAACAGAGACCCGATTAGATCATTTGACATTTTGCTTAATAAAAGAATTCAGCGAAATTCTATCACATTTGCTCAATTTACGTCGCTCCTATTACAGATAGCTTATTGTGCTTAGCGGCATCTCAAAGCGCATGAAGTGACGAGTGAAATGCACTATTAAACTTCTAGGGTAGAGCAAACAGAGACCCGATTAGATCATTTTATATTATGGTTAATTTAAGAATTCAGCAAAATTCTATCACATTTGTTCAATTTACGTCGCTCCTATTTCAGATAGCGTAGTGGGCTAGGCGGCATCCTAAAGCGCGCGGAATGGCGAGTAAAATGCACTATTAAACTTCTATGCTAGGGCAATCAGAGACCCGATTAGATCATTTTATATTTTGTTTAATATAAGATTTAAGGGAAATTCTATCTCATTTGTTCAATTTACGTCGCCCCTATTTCAGATAGCGTATTGGGCTAAGCGGCATCTCAAAGCGCATGAAATGCCGAGTCAAATGCACTGTTAAACTTCTATGATAGGGAAATCAGAGACCCGATTAGATTATTTTATATTTTGGTTAATATAATAATTCAGCGAAATTCTAACACATTTGTTCCATTTACGTCGCTCCTATTTCAGATAGCGTACTGGGCTAGGCGGCATCTTAAAGCGCGTGGAATGACGAGTAAAATGCACTATTAAACTTCAAGGGTAGGGCAAACGGAGACCCGATTAGATCATTTTATATTATGGTTAATTTAAGAATTCAGAAAAATTCTATCACGTTTGTTCAATTTACGTCGTTCCTATTTCAGATAGCGTATTGGGCTATGCGGCATCTCAAAGCGCATGAAATGACGAGTAAAATGCACTGTTAATCTTCTAGGGTAGGGCAAACAGAGACCCGATTAGATCATTTTATATTACGGTTAATATAAGAATTCAGCGTAATTCTATCACATTTGTTCAACTTACGTCGCTCCTATTTCAGATAGCGTACTGGGCTAGGCGGTATCTCAAAGCGCGTGGAAGGGCGAGTAAAATGCACTACTAAAATTCTATGATAGGGCAATCAGAGACCCGATTAGATCATTTTATATTTTGGTTAATATAAGAATTCAGCGAAATTCTCTCACATTTGTTCAATTTACGTCGCTGATATTTCAGATAGCGTATTGGACTAAGCGGCATCTCAAAGCGCAAGAAATGTCGAGTAAAATGCACTATTAAACTTCTAGGGTAGTGCAAACAGAGACCCGATAAGATCATTTTATATTATGGTTAATTTAAGAATTCAGCGAAATTCTCTCAGATTTGTTCAATTTACGTCGCTGATATTTCAGATAGCGTATTGGGCTAAGCGGCATCTCAAAGCGCGAGAAATGGCGAGTAAAATGCACTATTAAACTTCTAGGGTAGGGCAAACAGAGACCCGATTAGATCATTCTATATTTTGGTTAATATAAGAATTCAGCGAAATTCTATCACATTTGTTCAATTTACGTCGCTCCTATTTCAGATAGCGTATTGGGCTAAGCGGCATCTCAAAGCGCATGAAATGACGAATAAAATGCACAATTAAGCTTCTACGCTAGGGCGAACAGAGACCCGATTAGACCATTTTACGTTATGGTTAATAAAAGAATTCAGCGAAATTCTATCACATTTGATCAATTTACATCGCTCCTATTTCAGATAGCGTATTGGGCTAAGCGGCATCTTAAAGTGCATGAAATGACGAGTAAAGTACACTATTAAACTTCTAGGGTAGGGCAAACAGAGACCCCATTAGATCATTTTATATTATGGTTCATTTAAGAATTCAGCGAAATTCTATCACATTTGTTCAATTTACATCGCTCCTATTTCAGATAGTGTATTGGGCTAAGCGGCATCTCAAAGCGCATGAAATGGCGAGTAAAATGCACTATTAAACTTCTAGGGTAGGGCAAACAGAGACCCGATTAGATCATTTTATGTTATGGTTAATTTAAGAATTCAGCGAAATTCTATCACATTTGTTCAATTTACGTCGCTCCTACTGCAGATAGCGTATTGGGCTAAGCGGCATCTTAAAGCGCGTGGAATGGCGAGTAAAATTCACTATTAAACTTCTATGATAGGGCAATCAGAGACCCGATTTGATCATTTTATATTTTGGTTAATATAAGAATTCAGCGAAATTCTATCACATTTGGTCAATTTACGTTGCTCCTATTTCAGATAGCTTATTGGGCTAAGCGGCATCTCAAAGCGCATGAAATGACGAGTGAAATGCACTATTAAACTTCTAGGGTAGGGCGAACGAAGACCCGATTAGATCATTTTACATTGAGGTTAATATAAGAATTCAGCGTAATTCTATCACATTTGTTCAATTTACGTCGCTCCTATTTCAGGTAGCGTATTGGGCTAAGCGGCATCTCAAAGCGCATGAAATAGCGAGTAAAATGCACTATTAAACTTCTAGGATAAGGCAAACAGAGACCCGATTAGATCATTTTATATTACGGTAAATATAAGAATTCAGCGTAATTCTGTCACATTTGTTCAACTTACGTAGCTCCTATTTCAGATACCGTACTGGGCTAGGCGGCACCTCAAAGCGCATGAAATGGCGAGTGAAATGCACTATTAATCTTCTAGGGTAGGGCAATCAGAGACCCCATTAGATCATTTTATATTATGGTTAATTTAAGAATTCAGCGAAATTCTATCACATTTGTTCAATTTACGTCGCTCGTATTTCAGATAGCGTATTGGGCTAAGCGGCATCTCAAAGCGCATGAAATGGCGAGTAAAATGCACTATTAAACTTCTAGGGTAAGGCAAACAGAGACCCGATTATATCATTTTATATTACGGTTAATATAAGAATTCAGAGTAATTCTATCACATTTGTTCAATTTACGTCGCCGCTATTTCAAATAGCGTACTCGGATAGGCGGCATCTTAAAGCGCGTGGAATGGCGAGTAAAATGCACTATTAAACTTCTATGATAGGGCAATCAGAGACCCGATTAGATCATTTTATATTTTGGTTAATATAAGAATTCAGCGAAATTCTATTACATTTGTTCAATTTACGTCGCTCCTATTTCAGATAGCGTATTGGGGTAAGCTGCATCTTAAAGCGCGTCGAATGGCGAGTAAAATGCACTATTAAACTTCTATGATAGGGCAATCAGAGTCCCGATTAGATCATTTTGTATTTTGGTTAATATAAGAATTCAGCGAAATTCTATCACATTTGTTCAATTTACGTCGCTCCTATTTCAGATAGCGTATTGGGCTAAGCGGCATCTCAAAGCGCATGGATTGACGAGTGAAATGCTCTATTAAACATCTGGGGTAGGGCGAACAGAAACCCGAATAGATCATTTTAAATTACGGTTAATATAAGAGTTCAGCGAAATTCTATCACATTTGTTCAATTTACGTCGCTCCTATTTCAGATAGCGTATTGGGCTAAGCGGCATCTCAATGCGTATGAAATGGCGAGTAACATCCACTATTAAACTTCTAGGATAAGGCAAACAGAGACCCGATTAGATCATTTTATATTATGGTTAATTTAAGAATTCAGAAAAATTCTATCACATTTGTTCAATTTACGTCGTTCCTATTTCAGATAGCGTATTGGGCTATGCGACATCTCAAAGTGCATGAAATGACGAGTAAAATGCACTATTAAACTTCTAGGGTAGGGCAAACAGAGACCCGAATATATCATTTTATATTACGGTTAATATAAGAATTCAGCGTAATTCTATCACATTTGTTCAACTTACGTCGCTCCTATTTCAGATAGCGTACTGGGCTAGGCGGAATCTCAAAGCCCGTGGAAGGGCGAGTGTAATGCACTACTAAACTTCTATGATCGGGCAATCAGAGACCCGATTACATCATTTTATATTTTGGTTAATATAAGAATTCAGCGAAATTCTCTCACATTTGTTCAATTTACGTCGCTGATATTTCAGATAGCGTATTGGGCTAAGCGGCACCTCAAAGCGCAAGAAATGTGGAGTAAAATGCACTATTAAACTTCTAGGGTAGGGCAAACAGAGACCCGATAAGATCATTTTATATTATGGTTAATTTAAGAATTCAGCGAAATTCTATCACATTTGTTCCATTTACGTCGCTCCTATTTCAGATAGCGTATTGGGCTAAGCGGCATCTTAAAGCGCGTGGAATGGCGAGTAAAATGCACTATTCCACTTCTAGGGTAGGGCAAACAGAGACCCGATTAGATCATTTTATATTATGGTTAATTTAAGAATTCACCGAAATTCTATCACATTTGTTCAATCTACGTCGCTCCTATTTCAGATAGCGTATTGGGCTAAGCGGCATCTCAATGCCCATGAAATGGCGATTAAAATGCACTATTAAACTTCTAGGGTAAGGCAAACAGATACCCGATTAGATCATTTTATATTACGGTTAATATAAGAATTCAGCGTAATTCTATCACATTTGTTCAACTTACGTCGCTCCTATATCAGATAGCGTACTGGGCTACGCGGCATCTTAAAGCGCGTGGAAGGGCGAGTAAAATGCACTACTAAACTTCTAGGGTAGGGCAAACAGAGACCCGATTAGATCATTTTATATTACGGTTAATATAAGAATGCAGCGTAATTCTATCACATTTGCTCAACTTACGTCGCTCCTATTTCAGATAGCGTACTGGGCTAGGCGGCATCTTAAAGCGCGTGGAAGGGCGAGTAAAATGCACTACTAAACTTCTAGGGTAGGGCAAACAGAGACCCGATTAGATCATTTTATATTGCGGTTAATATAAGAATTCAGCGAAATTCTATCACATTTGTTCAATTTACGTCGCTCCTATTTCAGATAGCGTACTGGGCTAGGCTGCATCATAAAGCGCGTGGAATGGCGAGTAAAATGCACTATTAAACTTCTAGGATAAGGCAAACAGAGACCCGATTAGATCATTTTATATTACGGTTAATATAAGAATTCAGCGTAATTCTATCACATTTGTTCAACTTACGTCGCTCCTCTTTCAGATAGCGTACTGGGCTAGGCGGCATCTTAAATCGCGTGGAATGGCGAGTAAAATGCACTATAAAACTTCTATGATAGGGCAATCAGAGACCCGATTAGATCATTTTATATTTTGGTTAATATAAGAATTCAGTGAAATTCTATCACATTTGTTCAATTTACGTCGCTCCTATTTCAGTTAGCGTATTGGGCTAAGCAGCATCTCAAAGTCCATGAAATGGCGAGGAAAATGCACTATTAAACTTCTAGGGTAGGGCAAACAGAGACCCGATTAGATCATTTTATATAATGGTTAATTTAAGAATTCAGCAAAATTCTATCACATTTTTTCAATTTACGTCGCTCCTATTTCTGATAGCGTACTGGGCTAGGCGGCATCTTAAAGCGCGTGGAATGGCGAGTAAAATTCACTATTAAACTTCTAGGGTAGGGCAAACAGAGACCCGATTAGATCATTTTATATTATAGTTAATTTCAGAATTCAGCGAAATTCTATCACATTTGTTCAATTTACGTCGCTCCTATTTCAGATAGCATATTGGGCTAAGCGGCATCTCAAAGCGCATGAAATGAGGAGTAAAATGCACTATTAAAGTTCTAGGGTAGGGCAAACAGAGACCCGATTAGATCATTTTATATTATGGTTAATTTAAGAATTCAGCAAAATTCTATCACATTTGTTCAATTTACGTCGCTCCTATTTCAGATAGCTTACTGGGCTAGGCGGCATCTTAAAGCGCGTGGAATGGCGAGTAAAATTCACTATTAAACTTCTAGGGTAGGGCAAACAGAGACCCGATTAGATCATTTTATATTACGGTCAATTTAAGAATTCAGCATAATTCTTCCTCATTTTTTCAATTCACGTCGCTCCTATTTCAGATAGCTTATTGGTCTTAGCGGCATCTCGAAGCGCATGAAATGACAAGTGAAATGCACTATTAAACTTCTAGGGTAGGGCAAACAGAGTCCCGATTAGATCATTTTATATTATGGTTAATTTAAGAATTCAGCGAAATTCTATCACATTTGTTCAATTTACGTCGCTACTATTTCAGATAGCGTATTGGGCTAAGCGGCATCTCAAAGTGCATGAAATGGCGAGTATAATGCACTATTAAACTTCTATGATAGGGCTATCAGAGACCCGATTAGATCATTTTATATTTTGGTTAATATAAGAATTCAGTGAAATTCTAACACATTTGTTCAATTTACGTCGCTCCTATTTCAGATAGCGTACTGGGCTAGGCTGCATCATAAAGCGCGTGGAATGGCGAGTAAAATGCACTATTAAACTTCTAGGATAAGGCAAACAGAGACCCGATTAGATCATTTTATATTACTGTTAATATAAGAATTCAGCGTAATTCTATCACATTTGTTCAACTTACGTCGCTTCTCTTTCAGATAGCGTACTGGGCTAGGCGGCATCTTAAAGCGCGTGGAAGGGCGAGTAAAATGCACTACTAAACTTCTAGGGTAGGGCAAACAGAGACCCGATTAGATCATTTTATATTATGGTTAATTTAAGAATTCAGCAAAATTCTATCACATTTGTTCAATTTACGTCGCTCTTATTTCAGATAGCGTTCTGGGCTAGGCGGCATCTTAAAGCGGGTGGAAGGGTGAGTAAAATGCACTACTAATCTTCCATGATAGGGCAATCAGAGACCCGATTAGATCATTTTATATTTTGTTTTATATAAGATTTCAGGGAAATTCTATCACATTTGTTCAATTAACGTCGCTCCTATTTCAGATAGCGCACTGGGCTAGGCGGCATCTTAAAGCGCGTGGAAAGGCGAGTAAAATGGACTATTAAACTTCTATGATAGGGCAATCAGAGACCCGATTAGATCATTTTATATTACGGTTAATAAAAGAATATAGCGAAATTCTATCACATTTGTTCAACTTACGTCGCTCCTATTGCAGATTGCGTATTGGGCTAAGTGGCATCTCAAAGCGCATGAAATGGCGAGTAAAATGCACTATTAAACTTCTATGATAGGGCAATCAGAGACCCGATTAGATCATTTTATATTTTGTTTAATAAAAGAAATCAGCGAAATTCTATCACATTTGTTCAACTTACGTCGCTGATATTTCAGATAGCGTATTGGGCTATGCGGCATCGCAAGCGCAAGAAATGGCGAGTAAAATGCACTCTTAAACTTCTATGATAGGGCAATCAGAGACCCGATTAGATCATTTTACATTTTGTTTAATATAAGATTTCAGGGACATTCTATCACATTTGTTTAATTTACGTCGCTGCTATTTCAGATAGCGTATTGGGCTAAGCGGCATCTCAAAGCGCATGAAATGGCGAATAAAATGCACTATTAAACTTCTAGGCGAGGGTGAACAGAGACCCGATTAGATCATTTTACATTTTGCTTAATAAAAGAATTCAGCGAAATTCTATCACATTTGCTCAATTAACGTCGCTCCTATTACAGATAGCTTATTGTGCTTAGCGGCATCTCAAAGCGCATGAAGTGACGAGTGAAATGCACTATTAAACTTCTAGGGTACAGCAAACAGAGACCCGATTAGATCATTTTATATTATGGTTAATTTAAGAATTCAGCAAAATTCTATCACATTTGTTCAATTTACGTCGCTCCTATTTCAGATAGCGTACTGGGCTAGGCGGCATCCTAAAGCGCGCGGAATGGCGAGTAAAATGCACTATTAAACTTCTATGCTAGGGCAATCAGAGACCCGATTAGATCATTTTATATTTTGTTTAATATAAGATTTAAGGGAAATTCTATCACATTTGTTCAATTTACGTCGCTCCTATTTCAGATAGCGTACTGGGCTAGGCGGCATCTTAAAGCGCGTGGAAAGGCGAGTAAAATGCACTATTAAACTTCTATGATAGGGCAATCAGAGACCCGATTAGATCATTTTATATTTTGGTTAATATAAGAATTCAGCGAAATTCTATTACATTTGTTCAATTTACGTCGCTCCTATTTCAGATAGCGTATTGGGCTAAGCGGCAACTCAAAGCGCATGGATTGACGAGTGAAATGCTCTATTAAACTTCTGGGGTAGGGCGAACAGAAACCCGAATAGATCATTTTATATTACGGTTAATATAAGAATTCAGCGTAATTCTATCACATTTGTTCAATTTACGTCGCTCCTATTTCAGATAGCGTATTGGGCTAAGCGGCATCTCAATGCGCATGAAATGGCGAGTAACATGCACTATTACACTTCTAGGATAAGGCAAACAGAGACCCGATTAGATCATTTTATATTACGGTTAATATACGAATTCAGCGTAATTCGATCACATTTGTTCAACTTACGTCGCTCCTCTTTCAGATAGCGTACTGGGCTAGGCGGCATCTTAATGCGCGTGGAATGGCGAGTAAAATGCACTATTAAACTTCTATGATAGGGCTATCAGAGACCCGATTAGATCATTTTATATTTTGGTTAATATAAGAATTCAGCGAAATTCTATCACATTTGTTCAATTTACGTCGCTCCTATTTCAGTTAGCGTACTGGGCTAAGCGGCATCTCAAAGCGCATGAAATGGCGAGTAAAATGCACTATTAAACTTCTAGGATAAGGCAAACAGAGACTCGATTAGATCATTTTATATTACGGTTAATATAAGAATTCAGCGTAATTCTGTCACATTTGTTCAACTTACGTAGCTCCTATTTCAGATAGCGTACTGGGCTAAGCGGCAACTTTAAGCGCGTGGAATGTCGAGTAAAATGCACTATCAAACTTCTATGATAGGGCAATCAGAGACCCGATTAGATCATTTTATATTTTGGTTAATATAAGAATTCAGCGAAATTCTATCACATTTGTTCAATTTACGTCGCTCCTATTTCAGATAGCGTATTGGACTAAGCGGCATCTCAAAGCGCATGAAATGGCGAGTAAAATGCACTATTAAACTTCAAGGGTAAGGCAAACAGAGACCCGATTAGATCATTTTATATTATGGTTAATTTAAGAATTCAGTAAAATTCTATCAGATTTGTTCAATTTACGTCGTTCCTATTTCAGATTGCGTATTGGGCTATGCGACATCTCAAAGCGCATGAAATGTCGAGTAAAATGCACTATTAAACTTCTAGGGTAGGGCAAACAGAGACCCGATAAGATCATTTTATATTACGGTTAATATAAGAATTCAGCGTAATTCTTTCACATTTGTTCAACTTACGTCGCTCCTATTTCAGATAGCGTATTGGGCTAAGCGGCATCTCAATGCGCATGAAATGGCGAGTAAAATGCACTATTAAACTTCTAGGGTAGGGCAAACAGAGACCCGATTAGATCATTTTATATTTTGGTTAATATAAGAATTGAGCGAAATTCTGTCACATTTGTTCAATTTACGTCGCTCCTATTAAAGATAGCGTATTGGGCTAAGCGGCATCTGAAAGCGCATGAAATGGCGAGTAAAATGCACTATTAAACTTCTAGGGCAGGGCAAACAGAGACCCGATTACATCATTTTATATTATGATTAATTTAAGAAGTCAGCAAAATAATATCACATTTGTTCAATTTACGTCGTTCCTATTTCAGATAGCGTACTGGGCTAGGCGGCATCTTAAAGCGCGTGGAAAGGCGAGTAAAATGCACTATTAAACTTCTATGATAGGGCTATCAGAGACCCGATTAGATCATTTTATGTTTCGGTTAATATAAGAATTCAGCGAAATTCTATCACATTTGTTCAATTTACGTCGCTCCTATTTCAGATAGCGTATTGGGGTCAGCTGCATCTCAAAGCGCAAGATATGGCGAGTAAAATGCACTGTTAAACTTCTAGGGTAGGGCAATCAGAGACCCGATTAGATCATTTTGTATTTTGGTTAATATAAGAATTCAGCGAAATTCTATTACATTTGTTTAATTTACGTCGCTCCTATTTCAGATAGCGTATTGGGCTAAGCGGCATCTCAAAGCGCATGGATTGACGAGTGAAATGCTCTATTAAACTTCTGGGGTAGGGCGAACAGAAACCCGAATAGATCATTTTATATTACGGTTAATATAAGAATTCAGCGAAATTCTATCACATTTGTTCAATTTACGTCGCTCCTATTTCAGATAGCGTATTGGGCTAAGCGGCATCTCAATGCGCATGAAATGGCGAGTAACATGCACTATTAAACTTCTAGGATAAGGCAAACAGAGACCCGATTAGATCATTTTATATTACGATTAATATAAGAATTCAGCGTAATTCTATCACATTTGTTCAACTTACGTCGCTCCTCTTTCAGATAGCGTACTGGGCTAGGCGGCATCTTGAAGCGCGTGGAATGGCGAGTAAAATGCACTATTAAACTTCTATGATAGGGCTATCAGAGACCCGATTAGATCATTTTATATTTTGGTTAATATAAGAATTCAGCGAAATTCTATCACATTTGTTCCACTTACGTCGCTCATATTTCAGATAGCGTACTGGGCTAAGCGGCATCTCAAAGCGCATGAAATGGCGAGTAAAATGCACTATTAAACTTCTAGGATAAGGCAAACAGAGACCCGATTAGATCATTTTATATTGCGGTTAATATAAGAATTCAGCGTAATTCCGTCACATTTGTTCAACTTACGTAGCTCCTATTTCAGATAGCGTACTGGGCTAGGCGGCAACTTTAAGCGCGTGGAATGTCGAGTAAAATGCACTATCAAACTTCTATGATAGGGCAATCAGAGACCCGATTAGATCATTTTATATTTTGGTTAATATAAGAATTCAGCGAAATTCTATCACATTTGTTCAATTTACGTCGCTCCTATTTCAGATAGCGTATTGGGCTAAGCGGCATCTCAAAGCGCATGAAATGGCGAGTAAAATGCACTATTAAACTTCAAGGGTAGGGCAAACAGAGACCCGATTAGATCATTTTATATTATAGTTAATTTAACAATTCAGTAAAATTCTATCACATTTGTTCAATTTACGTCGTTCCTATTTCAGATAGCGTATTGGGCTATGCGACATCTCAAAGCGCATGAAATGACGAGTAAAATGCACTATTAAACTTCTAGGGTAGGGCAAACAGAGACCCGATTAGATCATTTTATATTACGGTTAATATAAGAATTCAGCGTAATTCTATCACATTTGTTCAACTTACGTCGCTCCTATTTCAGATAGCGTAGTGGGCTAGGCGGCATCTCAAAGCGCGTGGAAGGGCGAGTAAAATGCACTACTAAACTTCTATGATAGGGCAATCAGAGACCCGATTACATCATTTTATATTTTGGTTAATATAAGAATTCAGCGAAATTCTCTCACATTTGTTCAATTTACGTCGCTGATATTTCAGATAGCGTATTGGGCTAAGCGGCATCTTAAAGCGCGTGGAATGGCGAGTAAAATGCACTATTCCACTT